>RCUC01112493.1:0-25912 GCA_003697995.1 Taxidea taxus jeffersonii | reverse complement strand
GGGAAGGGGAAAGGAGGGGAAGGGAGAGGAGGAGAATGGAAAAGAAGGGAAACTCGTCCAAGAAAGTATTGACAAACATATACAAAAATGGTAATAATATCCTTGTCAGTGGATGCTTTTCAAAAGCTGTCAGAGTCCTTTATACAAAACATACATTTGCTTTACAATTTGAAAAAAATATATATAGTGATGCTCATAGTGTATGAGGGAAACACGAATTCTGCTTAAATTATTTGTTCATTTCATGTCCTGAATTATTTAGACGTGACTTTACTCTTCATTTTGTTAATATGGTGCTCACAGAAGCATTTGACAGTTAAGCGAAGTATAAAAGCTTGATACAATGTCAGAGGAAATGCTTCAATGAATAGTGTATTAATATAGATGTCACTGGTGCCTATACCTTTTTGTTGAGCAAATTAGTTTCAATTATGAACTTATCTATGTAATGGTTATTACCACATAAATCACAATTTACACTGAAATATAAGAATTTCAGAAATTACAAACCTCTATGACTTTTTCACATTACAAGAAATATTTGCTCTGTGAAGTCCTTTATGCTGCCCATGTAAGAGATTCCTTTAGTGTGTATGTCTCTCTGTTGGTCCCCTGCTAGTGATAAGATCTGTTCTGGAAGGCTTTTCCAACAGGGTATGGCAAGAACTTACTGCTACCCTATTTCAACGACAGGCAGAAATCATTTTCTGTTACATGGTTGCAAAGCCTACTCTCATACTCCATATTGACACGACAGCACACAGAGAGATTGTCAAGTGAAAGTTGTGGTCAAACCCATAAACGTGGTTTCAAGGGTCCAAATAAGTTATGACTGTGATAATGTCAGTGGTATAAGCACTTTTCAAAGTTTTCTTTACATAAAATCTTCTAGAAACACAACTCTTGCCCAAAGTATATTGGTTTTCCCCTTCCCATGGTATTTGTACAGGGAAGTATGGAAAGCTTTCAGCCACGTTTCAATCATCTGGGTCAGGGCTCCACTTTTCACCTGTCTTCCCAGAGTTCCTAGGGGCATTTTTGTTTCGCCCATAAATCCAGGCTCTTCGATGGTAGCTTTTAAGGGATCCTTTTAGGGGAAGGCTAGAGAATAGTACATGACCAGATATGAGACTAAAATTTTACATTTTAAGCACTAATGGGAGAGCCCAATTTCTATTTCTCTTGCAAGTTTGCAAAAGTGTTCATCAGGGTCAGCTACTTTTCAGAAAACAATTTGGGAGGGGGTGAATTCTCAATATATTGCTTGAGTTATCTCAGATGTCAAAACCGATTGTTATCAAGAGATGGTTTCCTAAAGCATTTTTACATACATCAACTGTTGTAGGCTGAATTGCATCCCCAAAACTCCTGTGGGGAAGCCCTAACCCCCGGTACCTCAGAATGTGGCTGTATTTGGAAACAGGGCTTTTAAAGAGGTGATTAAGTTACAATGACGCCCTTAGCGTAGGTCTTATTCCAATCGGACTGGTGTCCTTATAAGAAGAGGAAATTTGGGCACACAGAAAGACACCAGGGATGCACAAATTCAGAAGGAAGACAGTGTGAGCACACAGCAATAAGACAGCTATCTGAAAGCCAAGAAGAGAGGCCTCAGAAGAAATCAGCCCTGCTCACACCTCCATCTCAGACTTTTAAGCCTCCAGAATTGTGAACAAACAGACTTCTGTCATTTAAGCCTCCCGGCCTATGCTATTTTGTTATAATATCTCTAGCAAACTAACACACTGAGTTTTTCTAGAATGATCTATATGTTAAAATATAGATTTCCAAGCCCTATTCTTGTGCCTAAATTCTGGACCTGGTATATAAGAATCTGCATTTCACCAGTTATCCCAAGAGTATTCTAATGCCAACTAAAGCTCAAGAAGCTCTGAGAGCCAAGGTCACCTTATCATCTTTATAGATCAAAACCGATAAATACTTAGTCTTTTTCTTTTTTAGAATAATATTTTGTGATTACATTTTGGTAGTAGCAAGTTTTGAAAATGAAGATTACAGAAAATTCACTCTCTCTCTCTCTCTCGTTAGCTCTGTATTAGCTGACACTTCTTATAATATCAAATTATGTCATAATGGCCCCAAGTCCTGCCTATTATCTAGCTAGGGATGCCTGACAGGTGGCAGACAGGGAACTCTTCATTAACACAGATGGCTGATTTCATACCTACCACTTGCCAACACCTGCAGACTCAACCAAGACTTGCTCCTTTAAATAATTCTATCTTTATTCTTAAAATTCAAAAGAACATTATATTAAAACCCAGACACCAGATATAGAATATATGACATTTTTAAAATACAGCAATACTTGTTGGAGAAGTCTTGGGGCCAAATCTTGCCCTCAAACACTCCCACTAATGTCATATGAAGGCCCTCTCACTATTTTCAACTAATTAAAGACAACAAATCTTATAAAGGTTGAAATGAACATTCTGATCAATTGTAGGGTATTTTTTCTCTGCTTCTACAAAAATAAGAACCCTGTATATATGCATATAAAGACATGTGAAAGGGGCAATGAGGGAGGAAAACATAAGATAAAATTTTTATAAAACGTTAAAAATAGACTTGCTCATGTCTCTAGCTCACTTTCTTGAGAAGGAGAAATTTCATCTATCTGCTATTTTATGGCTCTGAGTTACTAGTTTCTGAAAATTATGTCTATTTTTTTCAGGTTTGCTTTTTGTTAGTTTACACATACATTCCATCTTTGATACCAAATTAACAATTTGAATATCGCTTATTACTTCAACTCCACTCAAAGACACTGATTTAATGCCTGTGTGTCAAGCATTGTGTCAAGGTCTGTGATGGCACACATCTACCCTACAGAGGGTCTTCTTTCACTGAAAATAGAAGATTTCCAATGAGTGTCCCACATATAGTATATATGGGTACACGAAAATATTTGTGCATAATGCATATTTGCCCTTCCTCCTCCCCCTCTTCTCTCTCTTGTATAAATTGCAACGTCCTTGCTAGGACTGCCACTTTCTGTCAGATCAATAACCATAAAGTCAGGCAAATCCTTCTAAGTCGTGGAGGAAATAGACAAGATTTTTATTCCTGTAACCCAACCATATGTTTCCATTTTCTGTTCTAATAATAATGATAATAACAATAAATTATAATATTTACTGATTGCTTATTTCTGAATTAAATGTTATGCTGTGTAATCTACATGGATTGTATGATATCACTGTTGGCTCTGTTTTGCAGAGGAGACTTAGAAAGGATCAATATTCTTAGGTTGCAAAGCTAGTAACTGGTGGGCCAAGGCATCTAACCTGGCTGTTCTGTCTCCAGAACCCATTTGTATAATGCAACATGCTACTTCTAGTTCCGCTGAAACAAAAAGTCCCAATGTGGAATTCAAATGCTCTTAGATTCCACTAGGGTCATTACCGAAAATAGCCATGTGAGGGTGGATTTGCTGTCAAGAGTATTATTCATGAAGTTACATAAAGACTGTCATAATTAATTGTTCTCTAAGTTCAGTCTCTTTTTTTTTCACATTTTATGTTAGCATGCTATTTGGATTATGCATTTTTGTGCTTTTTTTATTTACTAGAACTTTCACTAGCATTTGTATTTGTACCTATTATTTTATATTTTATTAAATGTCTCTTTTGCCTCTACTATTTCCTCCCATACTAGAGTTTTGTGTTTACTTCAGTATAACTTTTCTTGCTTCTTTAAGTGAGTACGGATATTACTTATTTTCTTTGTTCTTCTAATTTTAACAAAAGCATTTGAAGCTGTCAGTTTACATAAAAGTACTATTTTAACTGCATGTCCCAGGGTTGGATGCATATATTGATTACTTTTAATTTCTTCAGTTGTAACTATTTTGTCATTTCCATTATGATTTTTGGAATAATCCATTACTTATTCAGGAGTTCTTTAAAATGTCTCTTAACATGAAAAAGTTTCAACATTTTCCTTGTTGTTTTCTAATTTAATTGCATTATTAGCAAATATATTGTTTGATATAATTATTTAAAGTCTTTGAAACTTTCTTTGCAAATTAATAATTGGTAAATTTTAGCAAATATTCTAAAGGTACTGACAACGAATATATATTTTCTATTTATTAGAAGTAAATTTCTATCACAATGATCAGCTCCAAAATTTTAGTATTGTTTCTCAAAGTGTTTGTAACTTACTTTTGCCCTTCTTATATTTTTGCCTGTTTGGTTAATCAGTTTCTGATAGAGTTGCTTTAAAATTTCCTGCTATCGGGGTGCCTGGGTGGCACAGTGGGTAGAGCCTCTGCCTTCGGCTCAGGTCATGATCTTGGAGCCTGGGACTGAGCTCCACATCAGGCTCTCTGCTCAACTGGGAGCCTGCTTCCCCCACTCTCTCTGCCTGCCTCTCTGCCTACTTGGGATTTCTCTCTCTGTCTATCTCTCTCTCTCAAATAAATAATTAAATAAATAAAACCTTAAAAATTTTTTTTCCTGCTATCATTATGGGTTTATGAATCCCTTACTCCCATCTGATCTTTGTTTGCTTTAATACATTTTTGAGTTTGGGACCCTGGGTGGCTCAGTCTGTTAAGCAGCTGCCTTCCACCCAGATCATGATTCCAAGGTCCCAGGATCAAGTCCCACATCTGACTCAGTGGGGAGCCTGCTTCTCCCTCCACCTGCTGTTTCCCCTGCTTGTGTGCTCTCTCTCTCTCTTTGACAGACAAATAAATAAATAAAATCTTTAAAAAATGCATGCCTTTCATGCCTAAGTATGCTCTGCCACACTCTCATCTTATCATATACCCTATAATCCTAAGATTAGTAAGGCATACCTGGTTTGGATGAGAGAGTTCCTAGTATATAGCCAAACTAATTTTATACTGTGTCTATAAGTCAGTTTGAAGGGGCCAGATGAACTAATTTAAGGACTAATATTACTCAACATCACTCATTGAAAATGACCTTGATACTAAGTGCCAACTGGTGATAAGTTATACTCTTAAGCGGATGGATGAGAATCAAAAGGATACATCTCTTCCTATTCATATTGTT
Source organism: Taxidea taxus jeffersonii (assembly GCA_003697995.1). Taxonomy (NCBI): domain Eukaryota; kingdom Metazoa; phylum Chordata; class Mammalia; order Carnivora; family Mustelidae; genus Taxidea; species Taxidea taxus. The sequence continues at coordinate 20,867 of RCUC01112493.1, read as the reverse complement.
GCTGAATTATCTGTAAGATATCATTATTCACTTAATTATTCTATATCCTTTAAAGAATCAAATCATGCTTGATTTATCCAAATGATGTCTATGTCTGTTCTTTCCATCAATCTGAGATCAATTTAGAAGATTTTCTTGCTGTAAAAGACTGAAAGTGAAAATGATAGCTATGGGGGTGCCAGGGTGGCTCAGTCAGTTAAGTGTAGGGCTCTTGATTTCAGTTCAGGTCATGATCTCAGGGTCATGAGATCAAGCCCCATGTTGGGCTCAGCACTCAGTGGAGAGTCTGCTTGAGACTGTCTCTTCCTCTGACCCTCCCTACCTGTGCTCTCTCTCTCACTCTTTCCTAAAATAAATAAATAGATCTTTTTTAAAAAAAAGAAAGGAAGGAAGAAAGGAAGAAAGAAAGAAAGAAAAGAAAATGATAGCTATGGAGAACAGATAAGGGATATCCTAGGCATATTTAATTGGTATCCCTGAAGAAGACAATCAAAACTATTTGATTTTAAAAATATATAAATTAAGAAAACTTTCCAGGGATGCCTGGGTGGCTCAGTCAGTTGAGTGGCTGACTCTTGGTTTTGGCTCAGGTCATGATTTCAGGATCCTGGGATCAAGCCCCACATCAGACACTGTGTTCAGAGGGAAGTCTGCTTGAGGATTCTCTCTCTCTCTCTCTCTCTTTCTCTCTCTATCACCCTTCCCCCTACTTACACACCAATGTGCTCTCTCTCTCAAATAAAATAAATAAATCGTTAAAAAAGAAAGAAAGAAAGAAAGAAAAAAAATTTTTCAAATATAAAAAAAGATTGAACCTACATGATTGAAATCACTTACCATTATTCTAAGACAAATGTGAAGGGAAATCAATGCCAAGATATATCTTGTTCAAGTTATTGAATGTTGAATACATAAAGAGAGAGAGAGTCACTTAGAAATCAAGGTTAAAAATAAATTTAAAAATGATAGAGGGGAAAGCAAACTGGCTGCAGACTTTCTCATAGAAATAGTGCTATAAATGAGTGAACATCTACAAAACCCTCAAGAAAAGGGGTGATCACATAAATTCTATGGCTAGCCAAGATGTGGTGAAAGCATAAAGGTGAAAAATGACAAGTTTTAAATGTGCAAAAATTATGGTATTATAGTTTTCTTGGGCTTTTCATATGTAAATGTCTATAAAGTCCTTTACATAAATGCAATTATAGGAAAAAGGAGTGGGGGCAAGCATCAAATACACTTAAATGTAAGATTAAGACTTAAAAATGGGGCTTCAAGCTTCAGAAGAGTCTGAAATATAAACTAATATCCACTGAGGAAAAGACTGTAAATGGTAGGTAAGTATGCCAATCTCTTCATCTCTTCAATCTCTTTAAAAGCTTAGATTAGTCAAAGGACATTGGACTCTTTCCATAATTTGGCTATTGTTGATAATGCTGCTATAAACATTGGAGTGCATGTGTCCATTCGAATCAGTGTTTTTTAACACTTTGGATAAATAACTTACAGTGCAATTTCTGGCTTGCAGGGTAGTTCTACTTTTAACTTTTTGGCTTTTTGACTATTTTTAACTTTTCCACAGTGGCTGCACCAGTTTGCATTCCCACCAGCAGTGTAAGAGGGTTCCCCCTTTCTTTGAATCCTCACCAACGTCTGTTGTTTCCTGTGTTGTTAATTTTAGCCATTCTGACAGGTGTGAGGTGGTATCTCATTGTAGTTTTGATTTGTACTTCCCTGATAATGAATGATGTTGAACATCTTTTCTGTTAGCTATCTGGATTTCTTCTTTGAAAAAGTGTCTATTCATGTCTTCTGCCTATTTCTTAACTGGCTTATTTGTTGAATGATAAAGAAGTTGGGGTATTAGAGAGGCAAGATGATGGAGGAGTAGCAGACTGAAATGACATCAGATCCCAGGAGTTCAGGTAGATAGGTATCAACCATTCCAAACACCTACAAACTGAACAGGACATAGAAGAGAAGAAGAGCAGCATTTCTAGGAACAGAAAATCGACCACTTTCTGAAAGGTAGGACATGTGGAGAAGTGAATCTGAAACAACGGAAAGATAGACCGCAGGGGGAGGGACCGGCTCCCCACAAGCCATGGAGCAGCAGAGCACAAAATCAGAACTTTTAGAAGTCTGCTCCACTGAGGGACATCACTCCAGAGGCTAAGTGGGAGTGGAGCCCTCACAGGGACAGTGTAGTCTCAGGTCCTATGGGGTCACAGAAAGATCAGGGGTGTTGAGCGTGGCCTAGCTGTCAGGTATCAGAGCAGAGAAATCGGCTGCAGAGACGGAGCCAAAGAGTGAGAGGCTCTTACTGGTAGGATAAGTGAGGCTGAAGAGAGAATTAGTGATATAGAAGACCAAATGATGGAGAATAAAGAAGCTGAGCAAAAGGGAGACAAACAACTACTGGACCATGAAGGAAGAATTCAAGAGATGAGTGATACCATAAGATGAAACAATATTAGAATAATTGGGATTCCAGAAGAAGAAGAGAGGGAGAGAGGGGCACAAGGCATATTGGAGTGAATTATAGTAGAGAATTTCCCTAACATGGCAAAGGGAACAAACAACAAAATCCAGGAGGCACAGAGAACCTCCCTCAAAAATCAATAAAAATAGGTCCACACCCCATCATCTAATAGTAAAAGTTAAAAGTCTTAGTGACAGAGAAAATCCTGAAAGCAGCTTAGGACAAGAAGTCTGTAATATACAATGGTAGAAATATTAGATTGGCAGCAGACTTATCCACAGAGACCTGGCAGGCCAGAAAGAACTGGCATGATAAATTCAGAGCACTAAACGAGAAAAACATGCAGCCAAGAATACTTTATCCAGCTAGGTTATCACTGAAAATAGGAGAGATAAAAAGCTTCCAGGACAAGCAAAAATTAAAAGAATTTGCAAACACTAAACCAGCCCTACAAGAAACATTGAAAAGGTTCCTTTAAGCAAAGAGAGGGCCTAAAAGTAGTAGATCAGAAAGGAACACATACAATATACAGTAACAGTCACCTTACAGGCAATACAATGGCACTAAATTCATATCTTTCAATAGTTACCCTGAATGTAAATGGGCTAAATGCCCCAATCAAAAGACACAGGGTATCATAATGGATTAAAAAAACAAAACCCATCAATAAGCTGTCTGCAAGAAACGTATTTTAGATCCAAAGACACCTCCAGATTTAAAGTGAGGGAGTGGAAAACAATTTACCATGCTAATGGACATCAAAAGAAAGCTAAGGTGACAATCCTTATGCCAGATCAATTAGATTTTAAGTCAAAGACTATAATAAGAGATGAGGAAAGACACTATATCATACTTAAAGGGTCTGTCCAACAAGAAGATCTAACAATTTTAAATCTCTATGCCCCTAACAGGGGAGCAGACAATTATATAAACAAATTAATAATAAAATCAAAGAAACACATCGACAGTAATACAATGATAATAGAGGACTTTAACACTCCCCTCAGTGAAATGGATGATCATCCAAGCAAAAGATCAACAAGGAAATAAAGGCCTTAAATGACACACTGGACCAGATGGACATCACGATATATTCAGAACATTCCATCCCAAAGCAACAGAATACACATTATTCTCTAGTGCACATGGAACATTCTCCAGAATAGATCACTTCCTGGGTCACAAATCAAGTCTCAACTGGTACCAAAAGACTAGGATCACTCCCTGCATATTTTCAGACCACAATGCTCTGAACCTAGAACTCAATCATAAGAGGAAAGTTGGAAAGAACTCAATTACATGGAGGACAAAAGCATCCTGAAGAATGAATGGGTCAACAAGTAAATTAAAGAAGAACTGAAAAAATTCATGGAAACAAATGAAAATGAAAACACAACTGTTCAAAATCTTTGGGACACAGCAAAGGCGCTCCTGAGAGGAAAGTATATAGCAGTACAAGCCTTTCTCAAGAAACAATAAAGGTTTGAAGTACACAACCTAACACTAAACCTAAAGGAACTGGAGAAAGAACAGCAAAGAAAGCCTAAACCCAGCAGGAGAAGAGAAATAATAAAGATCAGAGCAGAAATCAATGAAATAGAAACCAAAAGAACAGTAGAACAGATCAACAAAACAAGGAGATGGTTCTTTGAAAGAATTAATAATATTGATAAACCCCTGGCCAGGCTTATCACAAAGAAAAGAGGAAGGATCCAAATAAATAAAATAATGAATGAAAGAGGAGAGATCACAACCAACACCAAAGAAATACAAACAATTATAAGATCATATAATGAGCAACTATATGCCAGCAAATTTGACAATCTGGAAGGAATGGATGCATTCCTAAAAATGTATAAACTACCAAAACTGAACCAGGAAGAAATAGAAAACCTGAACAGACCAATAACCAGTAAAGAGATTGAAGAAGTCATCAAAAATCTCCCAACAAACAAGAGCCCAGGGCCAGACGGCTTCTCAGGGGAATTCTACCAAACATTTAAAGAAAAATTAATTCCTATTCTCTTGAACCTGTTCCAAAAAATAGAAATGGAAGGAAAACTTCCAAACTCACTTTATGAGGCCAGCATCACCTTGATCCCAAAACCAAAGACCCCACCAAAAAGGAGAATTAAAGACCAATATCCTTGATGAATGCATATGAGAAAATTCTCACCAAAATACTAGCCAATAGGATCCAACACTACATTAAAAGGAATATTCACCACGACCTGATGGGATTTACTCCTGGGCTGCAAGGTTGGTTCAACGTCTGTAAACCAATCGATGTGATACAATTTATTAATAAAAGAAAGAACAAGAGCCATATGATACTCTCAATAGATGCTGAAAAGCATTTGACAAAGCACAGCATCCTTTCATGATCAAAACTCTTCACAGTGTAGGGATAGAGGGTACATACCTCAATATCATAAAAGCCACCTATGAAAAACCCACAGCAAATATCATTCTCAATGGGGAAAAACTGAGAGCTTACTGCTAAGGTCAGGAACACGGCAGGGATGTTCACTATCGCCACTGCTATTCAACATAGTACTAGAAGTCCTAACTTCAGCAATCAGACAAGAAAAAGAAATAAAAGGCATCTGAATTTACAAAGAAGTCAAACTCTCACTCTTTGCAGATGATATGATAGTTAATGTGGCAAACCCAAAAGACTCCACTCAAAAACTGCTAGAACTCATACATAAATTCAGTAAAGCATCAGGATATAAAATCAATGCACAGAAATCTGTTGCATTTCTACACACCAACAGTAAGACAGAAGAAAGAGAAATTAAGGAGTCGATCCCATTTACAGTTGCACCTAAAACATAAGATACCTAGGAATAAACCTAAGCAAAGAGGCAAAGAATCTATACTCAGAAAACTATAAAGTACTCATGAAAGAAATTGAGGAAGACACAAAAAATTGGAAAACAGTTCCATGCTCATGGATTGGAAGAAAAATATTGTAAAAATGTCTATGCTACCTAAAGCAATCTACACATTTAATGCAATCCCTATTAAAATACCATCAACTTAGTGAAATAAGTCAATCAGAGAAAGACAACTATCATATGATCTCCCTGATATGAAGAAGTGGAGATGCAACGGGGGTGGGGTTAAGGGGGTAGGAAAAGAAAAAAATGAAACAAGATGGGATCGGGAGGGAGACAAACCAAAAGAGACTCTTAATGTCATAAAACAAACTGAGAGGGGTGGGAGGTGAGGGGGGTTGGGAGAGGGTGGTAGGGTTACATTATATGTTTAAATTAAAAAAAAGTTTTTTATTAAAAAAATTTCGATAAAATCAGCGTTTGGACAAAAAAAAATACCATCAACTTTTTTTTTTAATGGAACAAATAATCCTAAAATTTATATGGAACAAGAAAAGACCCTGAATAGCCAGAGGAATGTTGAAAAAGAAAGCCAAAGTTGGTGACATCACAACTCCAGACTTTAAACTCTATTACAAAGACAGTATGGTACTGGCACAAAAACAGACACATGGATCAATGGAACACAAAAGAGAGCCCAGAAACAGACCCTCAACTCTATGGTCAACTAATCTTCAACAAAGCAGAAAAGAATGTCTAATGGAAAAAAGACAGTCTCTTCAACAAATGGTGTTGGGAAAATTGGACAGCCACATGCAGAAGAATGAAACTGGACCATTGCTTAAACCACATATAAAAATAGACTCAAAATGTTTGAAACGCCTCAATGTGAGACAGGAATCTATCAAAATCCTTGAGGAGAACACAAGCAGCAACCTCTTTGACCTCATCCTCAGCAACTTCTTCCTAAAAACATCACCAAAGGCAAGGGAAGCAAGGGCAAAAATGAACTATTGGGATTTCATCAAGATCAAAAGCTTTTGCACAGCAAAGGAAAGAGTCAACAAAACCAAAAGACAATCAACAGAATGGGAGAAGATACTTACAAATGACTATAAGATAAAGGGCTAGTATCCAAAATTTATAAAGAACTTATCAAACTCAACACACAAAGAACAAATAACCCAATCAAGAAACAGGAAGAGAACATGAACAAACATTTCTACAAAGAAGACATCCAGATGGCCAATAGACACATGAAAAAGTGCTCCACATCACTTGGCATCAGGGAAATACAAATCAAAACCACAATGAGATACCACCTTAAACCAGTCAGAATGGCTAAAATTAACAAGTCAGGAAATGACAGATGCTGGCGAGGATGCGGAAAAAGGGGAACCCTCGTACACTGTTGGTGGGAATGCAAGCTGTTGCAGCCACTCTGGAAAACAGCATGGAGGTTCCTCAAAAAGTTGAAAATAAAGCTACCCTATGACCCAGCAATTGCACTACTGGGTACTTACCCTAAAGATACAAATGTAGTGATCCAAAAGGGCATGTGCACCCGAATGTTTAGAGCAGCAATGTCCACAATAGCCAAACTATGGAAAGAATCTAGATGTCCATCAACAGATGAATGGGTAAAGAAGATGTAGTATATATATAATGGAATACTATACAGCCATCAAAAGAAATGAAATCTTGCCATTTGCAATGACGTGGATGGAACTAGAGGGTATTATGCTGAGTTAAATAAATCAATCAGAGAAAGACAATTATCATATGATCTCCCTGATATGAGGAATTTGAGAGGCGGAGTAGGGGGTTTACGGGGTAGGAAAGGAAAAAATGAAACAAGATGGGATGGGGATAGCAAACCATAAGTGAATTAATCTTACAAAACAGACTGAGGGCTGCTGGGGGAAGGGGGAGTTGGGAGAGGGTGGTTGGGTTATGGACATTGGGGAGGGTATGTGATATGGTGAGTGCTGTGAAGTATGTAAGCCTGATGATTCACAGACCTGTACCCCTGGCACAAATAAAATATTATGTATTAATAAAAATAATTTTATAAAAGAAGTTGGGGCATATATATATGCCCCAACTTCTTTTATATGCATAAAATATATATGCTATATATTTCTTTCTTCTATATATATGCATATATATATTTATATATATATACAATGGAATATTACTCAGCCCAATATTCCATTACAATGGAATATTACTCATAAAGAATGAAATCTTGCAAACTGGAGTGATGGGGATGGAGCTAGAGTATATTATACTAACTGCAACAAGTTAGTCTGAGAAAGAAAAATACCATACAATTTCACTCAGTGCAGAATCTAAGAAATGAAGCAGAGGAACATTGAGGAAAATAAAAAGAGAGAGAGGCAAACCATAAACAGACTCTTAACTACAGAGAACAAATAGGGTTGCTAGAGGTAGGTGGATGGGGATATGGGTTAAATGGGTGATGGGGATTGAGGAGCTCACTCCTGATGAGCAGTGGGTGCTGTATGTAAGTGATGAATCACTGATTTCTACTCCTGCACCTAATATTATACTATATGTTAACCAACTGGAATTTAAATAAAAACCTGAAATAATAATTAATTAAGTAATTAATTCTGAGATTACTTTAAAAAATGATAAATCAAGAAATAGAAGTTTAAATGTAAACTGTAGCGAACACCATTCTTTTCCTTATATGAATTTGTTTAGGCAGGAGAGATCTCTTTACCTAAGGGAGGACAGGGTTCTTTTTTTTTTAATATTTTATTTATTCATTTGACAGACAGAGATCACAAGTAGGCAGAGAGGCAGGCAGAGATCTAGGAAGGTAAGCAGTCTCCCTGCTGAGCAGAGGGCTCAGTGCAGGGTTCAATCCCAGGACCCTGGGATCATGACCCAAGACGAAGTCGAAGGCTTTAACCCACTGAGCCACCCAGGCGCCCCCTGGGAGGACAGGGTTCTAATCCAGCTATTGAGCTTAATCTAAAACGATTATGTCACACTTTGTCCATTTGGTCATTAGTTGTCTATAAGAGCCATATAGCCAGTTCCGACCAATGATATAAGCAAAAATCTGTTGGAGGAAGCTTCCAGGAAAAATATTATTATCCTGATTTTAAAATAAAGGACAGTGCAGCTAAAATGTGCAATTGCCCCTTCCTCTTCTTCCTTCTTTTGGATGGACCAGAGAAATGGTAGGTGGAGCTGTAGTGACATCCTTGTAACCACAGGGCAGCAAAAATGAGGAAAAGGATGAGAAAATTTTCACATTTGTCCTGACATTGTGACGCCACTAGAGCCACAATGAGCAGCTTCTTCCCCACAGATGTTCTACTATATGAGACAAATAAACCTTGATTTGTTTATTGTTTTATTTGGCCAAAAGCATCATTCCATTATGGGGAGGCATTTTTCATTGCAAAAGATGGCATTTGACATAAGGCCATATTTTCAAACCATATTAAAAATAACTAAATACCTACTTTACATCATTCAGAAAAAGAATACAAGATGAATTAGAAACAAACATAAAAAAACAAAATTTAGAAATCATTACAAGAAAATAAAGATTCTATTACACACTGGAATGTAGATTATTTTTATACCTCTGGACAAGCGCCATAAACAGAGTTGAAAGACAAGTCAAAGACTGGGTAAAATTCTATAACACATACCAAATAAAGAATTAGTATCAAAAGTATATAAAAAACTCCTACAAATTATTATATTATCTTTTCTAATTATGTGTGTATAGGTATATATAATATACACATACAGACATAGATACGAACATAACATTTTTTTCAACTTTGACAAAGCTAAAAATAAAACGTGCTGAGTAGATCTTGAGCTGTTTCTATCTCTCAAGCTCAATCTTAGAAAGATGCTGATTTACAAATACACAAATCAACTCCAGTGAAGCAAAAACTCATTTCTAAACTTTAGTGGGAATTTTTTGCAGAAGAACAAAAGAAAGTAAAGAATTTTATGCAGTCAATGCATTTCTATGTGTTTGTGTGTTTGTAAAAATGTGTCATGTTGTATTTTGAAAAAAAATAAATACATGGGCTATAAAAGAAAAAGAGTAGAATTCAGAGGCAGTGCTATTTCTTATTAGCTGTGTAATCTTGGGTAAATAGGCTAACTTCTCCAAACTTCTGTTCTCTATCTTTGAAGTAGGTATAATTCATTCATAATTCACTAACTCATTTGCTTGTTTTCTCTAGCAAATTCTTTACATAGTATTTCTGGTACAGAATATAGGAAATATCCATTCTGTTTTCTTCCTGTACACACTTGTACAAACTGCCATTTTAAATAATTTATAATTTATGATTTCCATGTGTTACTTTCATTCTTTAAATAAGTTCTTGTTTAAATTTTAGGCAGTTAACACACAGTGCAGTATTGGTTTCTGAAGTAAAATTCAGTGATTCCTCAGTTATATATAATACCCAGTGCTCATTATAACAAGTCCCCTCCTTAATCCTTATCACCCATCTAACCTTTCCCCCACCCACTTCCTTCCATCAACTCTCAGCTTGTTCTCTATCATTAGGAGTCTCTTATGGCTTGTTTCCAAACATTACATACAAAAAAATAAAATAAAATACTCAAAAAGAAAACCAAATATTTTACTGCATAAATGCAATTTTAAAAGTTGAAAATTATATAGTTAACCTCATTTGTAAATGGAACATAGCATTATTTCAAAACCCTGATTTTAACAGGTGATTTTTAAAATTTTTACTACATCTATAAATAGAATAAGACATATAGGTTGAACATAAAAGCACAAGAAAAACTATGTTTTAAAAATATAACTAGTAAAACAAATGTTAATTTTAAATTAAAACAAAAATAAATAAATAAGTTATTGAATTTTGTATTCCTTAAAAAAGCTTTTTGAGTATAGTTGACATGCAATGTTATAGAATTCATGTCAACTATAAGACATAGTTGACTAAAGCCAGATTTTTAATTTTGAGATTCAGTAATGAAGCATAGTTCAAGAACTGTTAAAATATTTAAGGCAAGACGTCTCAAAGTGCAGTCAACTCACAGGAGTATTAGCAGTGTAAATTATTTCCCCTAATGTACAGGCAATCTTCATTCTGCCTTACTATAAACTATCTAATTGTTAATGTTTTGATTTCTTTGTACTGAAAATTTTCTTTTTCATGTACTTTTATGTATGGCCATATTTGGATAAATTATTCTCTCAAATTACATAGCCAATAATAATAAACTTTTAAGAAATCTACTCATATTGAACTTCTTTTATTCTAATTATTTAATTTGCTTCATAATAAAAAGGTAACTTTTCTTTTTATCTGTCCCTAGACTGGTAAATAATGATGAAACCAATAGCAACAATACCTTACATAGTTCTTACTGGATTTTTCTGCTAAAAGCTTTACAAGTTAAACTACTAAAAATGAATTTGGGATAATAAACAAGTTCTCTTTCTTTCTCAACTTCCACGTTAAATGAAAACCAATTAATATCAATTTTGTCACTTTTACCTCCTCCTCACCACCCAAACAGCTACACCTTTTTTTTTTCTTTTTTAAGATTTTATTTCTTTATTTGAGAGAGAGAGAGAGAAAGAGAGACAGAGGAATACAAGCAGGGCAGAGGGAGAGGGAGAAGCAGACTCCCCGCTGAGCAGGGAGGTCTGACCTGGGGCTGGATCCCAGGACCCTGGGATCATGAACTGAGCCAAAGGCAGACTCTTAACCGACCAAACCACCCAGGTGCCCCCAAAACAGCTACACCTTAATCTGAGCCTCATCCTTTCCTTCCCAGGTAATGCCACCACCCTAGAACTTTCCTTCCACAGGACACTCACATTTTTAAAAGACACAGCTGATAACATGACTGTCTAGTTTTAAAATCTGATTTTAAGTTTGTGATTCATGTATATATTTAGAATTTCAGCAATGTTGTGTTTATATAGATAACTTTAGAACCACAAGTTTTAGCTTTGATGTTATTCATTTCAGATAGGCGTGAGGAATGTGGTGGGGTGGTGGGGAGAAAGATATCCTTTGGCACTCTGAATAAATGAAACAAGATGGGATCAAGAAAATGGGACTTTTTCATGGAAAGAAGAAAGGGAAAAAAAGAATGATATATGACTTTCAAACTCAATCTCTTTATTTTAAAGATTTTATTTATTTATTTTTTTAGAGAGAGAGAGAGCGCAAGAGCAAGGGACAGAGGCAAAGGGAGAAGCAGACTCCCCGCTGAGCAGGGACCCCACATAAGGCTGGATCCCAGGACCCTGAGATCATGACCTGAGCCAAAGGCAGACACTTAACTGACCAAGCCACCCCTCAAATTGAATTCCTGACTTAAGATCTGTATTGGTTAGAGTCATTAAAGCAGGAAGTTTCTCATTTTAGAGCCACATAAGTTTATTTTTATGAAACTAAAATTTTTGGAATTTCCAAGAGAAGTCTCTGAGCTGTAGATGGAATATAACGGATCAAAGAAATAACCACTTCTTCATAAACAGTTTGGTGGGCTTACGCTACACATTAAGCAACAAAAAATAAAGTCCTTTACAGCAGAAGAGTCACATGTCTTTTCCATTGATTTTGTCACTTCATCACACACAGCAAATCTATGTCAACATGAGTGGGAAATCTCAGAGGGAAAGAATGTACAAGTCAAGGCCATGAAAGCAGAAGATATACTTAGGAAATTGTCTGTTGTGGGCATAATGAGAGGGCTTGTCTTTCAGAATAGAAGTCACAACACTCCGTATCCAAAGTCATGTTAAAGACTAGTCTATTAACTTAATACAGTTGTCTCTCAGACAATATAAATGAATTTTTTAAGAAAGAAAAATATAAAACTTATGGTAGCCCTACTAATTAGGCATCATTGTTTCCCTAGAGTATTATTAGTTTCTTTTTGTATTAGTTTACTGGGTAAAAAAGTACCACAAACTGAGTAGCATAAACAGCAGAAATTGATTATCTCACAGTTCTGGAGACTTGAGGTCCAAGATCAAGGTGTCTCAGGACCATGTTCCCTCTAAAGATGCTAGGGAAGGGATCAGTTTCAGCCTCCATCTTAGTATCTGTGTGTTTCTATGTCCAAAATTTCCCTTTGTGTAAAGACATCGGTCATACTGGTTTAGCGGCCCAACCTACTCCTGTAAGCTAACCACATCGGCAATGACCCTATTCCAGAGTAAGGTCATGTTGTGAGGTATACGTACAGGTTCACAACTGAGCCCTTAACACTTATTAATACTTGGTATTTGTTAAAACAGCTTGCAATTTTGGAAGGGAGATACACTGAGGATACACAAAGCGACGTCTAATAATCTAAGACAGCACGTGATGTGGTCGAATGAATATTGCTAAGGACAAGGAATAATGGAGGTTTAGAACGATGTTCAAGCTGTACAAAAAAGTACAGTGAGCAGAAATTTATGCACAAAAACGTGAAAGTCGTGACTTATACAAGCATAGACATACATGTACACCCAATCAGATTTTTTAAGGGGGGAAAGTGAGCGCAAGGCTGACCTCCCTTAGAGAGATCTTTATATGCAAAGCTAAAGAGTGGTTTTTGTCACATAAACAATGGGAAGCCATAGAAGTGTTTAAGAGTAACTTCTAAAATGCTACTTCAGGAAAATTAATTAAGGCAGCATTGTAAATGACTAAAGGAAGGAGTCATGGAAATAACTTACATTAAACCTCTTTAGAGAATAAACCAAAGAATGGACACTTTTCTTTCACGTATGAGAAATCCCCATCCCTCTTCTGAAAGAATTCATTTTGCCTGTCCTCTTCCTTCCCTGACACTTCATCAATTATGAAGCAATGGAAGCCTGGAAAAGCTGCAGAAGTGGACTTACAGCTGTACCTGATTATGGGATGCGGGATCATCGTGAAAGAGGATAGACTCAGTAATTTGAAAGCCCCCGCCTCAAAAACTAGGGATCACGATTTCCCAAATCTACCAAATGAATGCAGTCACAAGACGGGAAGTGAGTTGGTATTTCTGAAATATTTTAAATAGTATCCGAAGGTAATTAAGAGCAGGTTCATACTGAAACTTGTTATGAGCAGAAGGTCATTGTTATTCTGGACTGCATATGCAAAAGAAGAAAATTGTTATGGAACAGAGGAAGAGTCCCCTCTTTGTGATTCAGGAGAGACTGAAGCAGGAATATGCATTCAGTTTGGGGATCTCATTATAAGAAAAAGAGAGACAGACTGCAGGAAGTTCAGAAGAAATCAACAGGAATAATTAAGGAACCAGAGGTATTTACTCTAGAGGAAATATTAAAAGAATAAATAATATACATGCAGTTGGCTAACTAAGGGAAACATGAGAATTGTCTACAAATACCTAATGTGTGTAAACATTGAGCACTGAAAGTCCATATAAAGCTTAGAGCAAGAAGGGAAAATTAAAAATAAGGCAATTAAATAAAAAAGAAAATTCTGGCAGAGTACAAGAGAAAGCAAGGCAAATCCTGTACAATAGTTGGCCTAACTTTTCCCAGAATATTTCAAAACAAACTAGTCAAATAATATGTATATTCTGTGGGGTAAATTACCCATATAATAAATAAATAAATAAACCGTGTTAGTTCCTTTCCCTTTTTTAAAATATTGAATGTTAATATTTGGTCACTGATAGAAAAATATTATAAGGAAAGGAATTTTTGGATTAATTGGAAAACAAATATGTAATTTGACAATTTGAAATATTTGAAGATAGAATGTCATGCCTAGGAGTTCCAGCTGATGTCCTCTCTTATCTGGAGCAAATTCTAAACTCCTGCAAATGGGGGCAATGAGCTGAACATTTGTGTTGTTTTATCCTTTTTCATTACCACCCCCCCTTGGAAAAGAGATGAGGGAAAAGGACTGTTTTATGAGGCTATACCACTGCTCCCCACATTATCCCAGGCTTCTCTACTCTCTTGGAACTGTTTGATAATACCACCAAATCACACTTCCTTCTACACCTCCTTCTTGCATTTATTTAACTCGGAGTTTCTTTTATAATCTATCCAATTTGAGGGCTCCTACCAGTACTTCTTGAGCATGGAGGAAGAAGACCAAGGGGAGGCTGTCATCACTAGAAAAATACCTCTGCTCATTATCCCCAGTGCCTAGCACAGTGCTGGTTTTGGATTGCAGAAAATATTTGCAAGCTCAATGACTAGGTTAGGATCCCAGTCCTTCCTTCATAGTGAGGAGGAAATGAGTCTCACCCTCCTTAATGGCAAAAAAAAAAAAAAAAAAAAAAAAAAGTTTCTGATGACTTTGTGATCATTACTATGGATTTGTCTTTTTGTTTGTTTTCTTTTTTTTTTTTTAAGATTTTATTTATCCATCCGACAGACAAAGATCACAGGTAGGCAGAGAGGCAGAGAGAGAAGAGGAAGCAGGCTGTCCACAGAGTGGAAAGCCGGATGCAGGGCTCTATCCCATGACTCTGGGATCCTGACCCGAGCGGAAGGCAGGGGCCCTAACCCACTGAGCCACCCAGGCGCCCCTGTTTTCTTTTTTTCTGAAGCATGATGACTATTTTCTCGTTACTATAGATATAATATTTCATTCAAAATGGTCTTCAGGAAAAGCACTGTGCATATCTCTGTTTTTATACAAAAGCACAGCTCAAACATTTATCTTTGTCTTAGACTTCATGATGCTCAAAGGAGGTTAAATGGAGTGTTCTAGAACCGGGGGCATATTCTGAAGTTGAACTTGCAGCTTTGTTTCTAAGTCTCACTTTGCGTTATGTGTAAATAGGATCCACCCCTGCTTGACTTGTGTCATCAGAGATGCTGCACTTTTCCAAAGGAAGTCCCATTTAGGAAGGCAAATAGAAATGCCTTCAGAAGACCACTGCAAACTGAAGTAACTGCAAGATTTATTGACCACTTCTTTGTAGAAGGACACAACCATAGAAAACCGCCTCTTTACCCATCACCATTCACAGAGCAGTTGGCATCCACTACTTTCAATTTTAATAGAGTTCCTGCTATAACCCCAGTGGTCTGGCATGTTTTCATTTCAAAATAACACCTTTATTAAACACCTAATAAAGGCTTATTAATACTTTTATTAAAAAAATAACTTTAGGGGCACCTGGGTGGCTTAGTGGGTTAAAGCCTTTGCCTTTGGCTTGGGTCATGATCCTGGGGTCCTGGGATCAAGCCCCACATCGGGCTCGCTGCTTGGCGGGGCGCCTGCTTCCCTCCCCCCTCAGCCTGCTTCTCTGCCTGCTTGTGATCTCTCTCTCTGTCAAATAGATAAATGGAATCTTAAAAAAATAAAAAATAACTTTAACCCAGTCTGAATTTCATAAACTCTCTATATAGTAACACTTTAAACTTCAGTTCATTACACAAAACCAAGTGACCAATATTCTGCGCTTTCATATTTCAGCCAGTAAAAATGAACACTTATTCCCTGGCCTACACTAATAAAAAATTAATTCTATTAAAAACTTAAATATAAAAACACATATTCTTG
Organism: Taxidea taxus jeffersonii; assembly: GCA_003697995.1. NCBI lineage: Eukaryota > Metazoa > Chordata > Mammalia > Carnivora > Mustelidae > Taxidea > Taxidea taxus. The sequence goes on along the minus strand of RCUC01112493.1, from coordinate 5,007 downwards.
TACCTTAAACTTTTATTGCTATGTAAGTTCCCTTCCACTTAAATTTTAAGAAAGCAACAGTGAGATCAGATGGGTAATAAATTGACCACAAGCCTATATCCAATGAATTTGAAGACATATGGTATAACTTGGAGCTGGAGAGAGAATGTTCTCCTGGTCTAGCACAGTTCATGAAGTGAAGTGTCAAATAGGACATAAGTGACTTGGGTACAGTCATTTAGCATCTGTTCCAGTCATGTTAATTCAGCTTGGACATCATATGAAGGCAGGAACATAACATGATGCAGAAACACTTTAAAAAACATAATTGCCAGTTCAATAACTTGGCAAGAAATGAATGTTTAACCTTTGCAGGCAGAAAACTGGATTTGTTTTAACAGTAAGAGTCTCTATTCCCCAGAAACCATAAAAAAAGTCTCTATTCCCCAGAAACCATGAAATAGAGGTGTCCTTCACTCTAATAAAGGTAGTCGTGATCACTACACAGTCATTTATTTATTCATTCCTTCTTTAAATCTCAGCTCAAATATGAGCCCTACTATACAGAATGATTAGCTGTTGTAAATGGATATATACTAGAAGTAGAGTAAATATCAAGTAGGAATGACTTCCCAGAATCAAAAGTAGGAAAATTCAATAGATAGGGCATTGGTTTCTTACTAGAGAAGTACATAAGACAGTATGTGAAATAAAAACAAATTATGTGACATAAGGCATTTTGACAAAGGACTTGAAAAATACCATATATCTTAGCCAACCCTTTATATCCTGTAGCAGGGTAAAGGTCATTTTCTTCCATATGGTTTTGCCCGGATAAGGGGAAATAAACTACACTTTCTCCACTTTATGGTGTTCTGAGGCTACCATCAAAGTTTCCATTGAATTATTTTAAATGTAACAAATAAAGCAAAAAGAAAAGTCAATATGCTATATTCATTGACATCAGATCAATGTAAATTCAATAGTTTCATAACATCATATTAAAGAACAATAGCTAAATGTGTGAAATGGAAACTTTACATAATTATATACAGAGCTTAATAATAGAAAGGCGGCATGATTAGGGAGACAGAACTGGAGTCAGGAACTGTGGCTTCTAGTCATAGACAGTAATGAATTACAAATGATTCAATCACTATGGGCTTTAGTTTCTTCATCTATAAAATTAGTGAGGTGGACCAGATCCTTTCCATCTCTACAGTCTATTTTCAATTTGTGATCTATTATCACTAACAACAAAAAAATTAATGGGTTTTCATTTCTAAATAAAATTGATATTACTTAATAAACTTTAGTTTGCCCTGAGCTATACATACTGATGAGTCTCCATTATCATGATTATCATCCATTTCCAAGCTAGCTTGTTGAGAAGCAGCCTAAGGATAGAAAAGAGAATGTTTCTCCGATTCATGCTTCTGAGTATTTTGGAAACAAGGCTCATAATTTTCGTCTCACTTACAGGCATACTTTGGAGACATTGAGGTCTTGTTTCAGACAACTGCAATAAAGCAAATATCACAATAATGCAAGTCAAACGAAATTTTTGGTTTCCCCATGCATATAAAAGTCATGTTTACACTGTACAGGAGTAGTCTATTAAGTGTGCAATAGTATTGTGTCTAAAAAAACAAGGTACATACCTTAATTAGAAACTACTTGAGGGGCTCCCAGGTGGCTCAGTCAGTTAAGTGTCTGACATTTAACTTCAGCTCAGGGCACAATCTCAGAGTCATGAGATCAAACCCCACATTGGGCTCCATGCTGGGCATGGATCCTGCTTAAGATTCTCTCTCTTCCTCTACCTCTGCCCCTACCCCAACCCCCAGCTCGTGTTCTCTCTCAAAAAACAAAGAAATAAAACAAAACAAAACAAAACAAAAAATCCTACTACTTTATTGCTAAAAAATGCTAGGCATCATCTGAGCTTTTAGCGAGCTGTAATCTTTTTGAAGAGCCTCGTCTCAATGTTGCTGGCTACACACTGATCAGGATGGTAGTTGCTGAAGTTTGGGGTGGCTGTGGGTAACTTCTTAAAATAAGACAACCGCGAAGTATACCAGATCAATCGACTATTCCTTTCATGAGCAATTTCTCTGTAACATGAAAAGCTGTCTTATAGATTTTACCCACAGTAGAACTTCTTTTTAAATTGGAGTCAATCCTCCCAAATCCTGCTGCTGCTTTACCAATGGGGTTCTAGAAAACTCTTAATCCTTTAGTGTCATTTCAACAATCTTTACAGCATCTTTACCAGTAGATTCCACTCAAAGAAACCACTTTCTTGACTCACCCATAAGAAGTAACCCCTCATCTCTTCAAGTTTCATCATGAGACTATAGCAATTCAGTTCCATCTTCAGGCTCTACGTCTAACTCCAGGTCCTTGCTATTTCTACATCTGCAATTACTTTCTCCACTGTCTGGAACCCTCAGAATCATCTATGAACGTCGGAATCGCCTTCTTTCAAACTCCTGCTAATGTTGATATTTTTACCTCTTCCCATAAATCACAAATGTTCTTAATGGCATCTAAAACGGTGCAAGAGGCTTTGCTTTTGACCTGCCTCAGCTTGTGACACGCCTTCCTCAGTAAGATTATTCATTTCTAGCTCTTAATTTAAAGTGAGAGATGTGTGAATCTTTCTTTCACTTAAATATTTAGAGGCCATTGCAAGGTTCTTCTCAGCTGGCCTCATTTCAATGTTGTTGTGTCTGTTGTGTCTTGGAACTAGGGAGGTTCCAAGAGAGGATGAGATGGGAGAACAACTGGTCAGTGGAGCAGTCAGAACATACCCAGCTCTCAATTAAGTTTATCATCTTACTTGTATCAGCAAGGTTGGTAGTACCCCAGAATAATTACAATGGGAACATCAAAGATTAATGTTCACAGATCATCATACCAAGTAAAATAATAATGAAAAAGATTAAAATATTGCAATAATTACCAAAATGTGACACAGAGACACGAAGTAAGCAAATATTGCTGGAAAAATGATAGACTTGCTCAATGCTGATTGCCACAAACCTTCAGTTTGTAAGACACCATGTCTGCAAAGCACAATAAAGCAAAAGTACAATAAAATGAAGTATACCTTATTTTACTTTTTTAAAAAATTTTACTGAGTGCCTACTATGTGTTAGAAAATGCCAGTTACACCAGCTTGCATCCCCACCAACAGTGTAGGAGGGTTCCCCTTTCACCACATCCTCGCCAACATCTGTCATTTCCTGACTTGTTCATGTTAGCCATTCTGACTGGTGTGAGGTGGTATCTCATTGTGGTTTTGATTTGTATTTCCCTGATGCCCAGTGATGTGGAGCACTTTTTCATGTGTCTATTGGCCATCTGGATGTCTTCTTTGCAGAAATGTCTGTTCATGTCCTCTGCCCATTTCTTGATTGGATTGTTTGTTCTTTGGGTGTTGAGTTTGCTAAGCTCTTTGTAGATTTTGGATACTAGCCCTTTATCTGATATGTCGTTTGCAAATATCTCTTCCCACTCTGTCAGTTGTCTTTTGGTTTTGTTGACTGTTTCCTTTGCTGTGCAAAAGCTTTTGATCTTGATGAAGTCCCAATAGCTCTTTTTTCCCTTGCTTCCCTTGCCTTTGGCGTGTGCAACCACTCTGGAAAACAGCATGGAGTTTCCTCAAAAAATTGAAAATAGAGCTACCTTATGACCCAGCAATTGCACTACTGGGTATTTACCCTAAAGATACAAACGTAGTGATCCGAAGGGGCACGTGTACCCGAATGTTTATAGCAGCAAGTCCACAATAGCCAAGTTATGGAATGTAGATGTCCATCAACAGATGAATGGATAAAGAAGAAGTGGTATATATATATACAATGGAATACTATGCAGCCATCAAAAGAAATGAAATCTTACCATTTGCGACGACATGGATGGAACTAGAGCGTATTATGCTTAGCGAAATAAGTCAACTGGAGAAAGAAAACTATCACATGATCTCCCTGATATGAGGAAGTGGAGATGCAACGGGGGTGGGAGTTAAGGTGGTAGGAAAAGAAAAAATGAAACAAGATGGGATTGGGAGGGAGACAAGCCAAAAGAGACTCAATGTCATAAAACAAACTGAGGGGGGTGGGGGGAGAGGGTTTGGGAGAGGGTGGTGGGGTTACATTATATGTTTAAATAAAGCTTAAATTAAAAAAAAATCAAAAAAAGAAAATGCCAGTTATTGGAAAATAAAGGCAAGTACAAAAGGGCTTTGCAATCATATTTGCTGTTATTAGTATTCCCATGTATTTTTTTCTTTTTAAGATTTATTTATTTATTTTAGAGTGAGAAGGAGAGAGAAAGAGTGTGAGCAGGGGGAGGGGCAGAGAGAGACAGGGAGCGAGAGAGTGAGAGAGAGACAGAGAGACAGAGAAGCAGACTCCCCACTGAACCCGGAGCCCAGTGCAGGGCTCAATCTCACGACCCTAAGATCTTGACCTGAGCCAAAATCAAGAGTCGGACACTCAACCAACTGAGCCACCTAGGTGCTCCTTGTAGTACCATATCTTATTAAACTTTTCTAGGTTCTTTTTATCATAATGATATTTCCAAAGCCCCCCCCCTTTTTTTTTACCAAAAATAAAAAACTTAGTAAACTTTTCAAATTGTAACATGAAGAGATGATTTTCTTAAAAAACTAAAAGTCTTCAATAAAGAAAAATAAGAAAATACAAAACAGAATACATGTACTCATTATTTTGAAACCAAATAATTACTCTAAAGTTACATCTATACAATGTTGTTATACCTTAAAGAAAAACTGAAATTGTTTAGCTAAACATTGTTACCTAAGGTGGCAGATGCAGATGCTATGTCAAGTTTATCAATTTAATTTTTTTAGCACATTCTGATAGGTAACATATATGCAAAACCAAATTACCATAGTGGGTTTAAATAATTTCTAGTTGTGAAAAAAATGAAAAAGCTTAAAGTAAATGTATATTAAAATGAAGCAGCTTTACATGATGCATATTTAAAAAAAAAAAAAAA
>RCUC01112492.1:0-10858 GCA_003697995.1 Taxidea taxus jeffersonii | reverse complement strand
TTGTGTTTTCATTATCATTTGTTTCCATGGTTTTTTTCAATTCTTCTTTAATTTCCTGGTTGACTCATTCATTCTTTAGAAGGATGCTGTTGAGTCTCCATGTATTTGTGCTCTTTCCAAATTTCCTCTTGTGATTGAGTTCTAGCTTCAGAGCATTGTGGTCTGAAAATATGCAGGGAATGATCCCAATCTTTTGATACCGGTTGAGACCTGATTTATGACCCAGGATGTGATCTATTCTGGAGAATGTTCCATGGGCACTAGAGAAGAATGTGTATTCTGTTGCTTTGGGATGGAATGTTCTGAATATATCTGTGATGTCCATATGGTCCAGTGTGTCATTTAAGACCTTTATTTCCGTGTTGATCTTTTGCTTGGATGATCTGTCCATTTCAGTGAGGGGTGTGTTAAAGTCTCCTACTATTATTGTATTCTTGTCAATGTGTTTCTTTGATTTTGTTTTTAATTGGTTTATATAGTTGGCTGCTCCCATGTTAGGGGCATAGATATTTAAAATTGTTAGATCTTCTTGTTGGACAGACCCTTTGAGTATGATATAGTGTCCTTCCTCATCTCTTATTATAGTCTTTTGCTTAAAATCTAATTGATCTGATATAAAGGTTGGCACCCCAGCTTTCTTCTGATGTCCGTTAGCATGGTAAATTGTTTTCCACCCCCTCACTTTCAATCTGGAGGTGTCTTCAGGTCTAAAATGAGTTTCTTGTAGGCAGCATATTGATGGGCTTTGTTTTCTTATCCATTCTGTAACCCTGTGTCTTTTGATTGGGGCATTTAGCCCATTTATGTTCAGGGTAACTATTGAGAGATATGAATTTAGTGCCATTGTATTGCCTGTAGGGTGATTGTTACTGTATATTGTCTCTGTTCCTTTCTGATAATACTTTTAGGGTCTCTCTTTGCTTAGAGGACCCCTTTCAATATTTCCTGTAGAGCTGGTTTGGTGTTTACAAATTCTTTCAGCTTTTGTTTGTCCTGGAAGCTTTTTATCTCTCCTTCTATTTTCAATGATAACCTAGCTGTATAAAGTATTCTTGGCTGCCTGTTTTTCTTAGTGCTCTGAGTATATCATGCCAGTTCTTTCTGGCCTTCCAGGTCTCTGTGGATAAGTCTGCTGCCAATCTAATATTTTTACCATTGTATGTTACAGACTTCTTGTCCTTTGCTGCTTTCAGGATTTTCTCTTTGTCACTAAAGCTTGTAAATTTTACTATTAGATGATGGAGTGTGGACCTATTCCTATTGATTTTGAGGGGTATTCTCTGCATCTCCTGGATTTTGATGCTTGTTCCCTTTGCTGTATTAGGGAAATTCTGTACAATAATTCTCTCGAATATACCTTCTGCTCCTCTCTCTCTTTCTCCTTCTTCTGGAATCCCAATTATTCTAATGTTGTTTCGTCTAATGGCATCACTTGTCTCTTGAATTCTCCCCTCGTGATCCAGTAGTTGTTTGTCTCTCTTTTGCTCAGCTTCTTTATTCTCTGTCATTTGGTCTTCTAAATCACTAATTCTTTCTTCTGCCTCATTTATCCTAGCAGTAAGAGCCTCCATTTTTGATTGCACCTCATTAATAGCTTTTTTATTTCAACTTGATTAGATTTTAGATCTTTTATTTCTCCAGAAAGGGCTTTTATTTCTCCCGACAGAGTTTTTCTAATATCTTCCATGCCTTTTTCGAGCCTGGCTAGAACCTTGAGAATCGTCGTCCTGAATTCCAGATCTGACATATTACCAATGTCTGTATTGATTAGGTCCCTAGCCTTCGGTACTGCCTCCTGTTCTTTTTTTTGTGATGAGTTTTTCCGCCTTGTCATTTTGTCCAGATAAGAATCCGCCGTTCTCCTTGTTAAGTGAACTTGGTCTTGGCTGGATTTCTTGTTGATCTTCTCGGGGAGGGGCCTGTTATAGTGATTTTCAAGTGTCTCTGCCCCAGGCAGAATTGTTCCGCCCTTACCGGGAGCTGGGCTAAGTAATCCTCTCAGGTTCGCTTTTGGGAGCTTTTATTCCCTGAACACTCTCTGTAGAGTTCCGGAGGACGGGAATGAAAATGGTGGCCTCCCAATGTCCGGCTTGGAGGAACCGAGAGCTAGGGGCCCCAGTCTTCAGTGTGCCTTCAGAGAAAAGCGCTTAATCCCTCTCATCTCCCCAGCCTCCAGCCGCGCTTCGAGAAAATCGTGCATAACCAGTCCCGTCTCACTGGCTTCTGGCTGTGCTCCGAGGTCACCCAGCCTGTGACCAAGCGTCTCTGTCTCTGGCAGAGTCCCACCTAGAGTTTCCGAACCCCATAGATCCCTGAGCTCTCCCAGGTCGGAGTCTCCCCGGATCTTATGGGGACCCCTCACACAGAGCACCGGCCGGTGTCACAGACCAGGCTCTAGGAAACCCTGAGTTGAGAGCTCACTCCTCGGCTCTGTCTCCTCAGCTGGCTTTCCCTCTCTAATACCTGTGAGCTCTGCGACACTCAGACACCCCCGATCCTTCTGTGACCCCGCGGGACCTGAGTCCATGCTGTCCCCGTGAGGTCTTTACCCCAGTTTAGCCTCTGGAGTGATGTCCCTCCGTCGAGCAGACTTTTAAAAGTCCTGATTTTGTGCTCCATTGTTCCACCGCTTGCCAGGAGCCGGCCCTTCCCCCACTGGTTTATCTTCCCATGGCTTTGGATTCACTTCTCCGCTGTTCCTACCTTTCAGAAAGTGGTCGATTTTCTGTTTCTAGAATTATTGTCCTTCTTCTCTTCAATCTCGTGTTGGATTCGTAGGTGTTCGGAATGGTTTGATAGGCTGATCTCCTGCTGCCTGATGTCGTCTCAGCCTGCTACTTCTCCGCCATCTTGACTCCTCCCTCTTGATTTGGATCTTTACATGTAAGATTCCCACATCAGGAAAAGAAGCTTCTGATAGCTCTTTTGCTCTTAACTCTTGCTGTCACAGAATTGCCAATTTGAGGCAGCTGGGGATTACATGGACAGATAGTTTAGTTACTGTGGATTCTTTTCTTTTTCTTTTTTTTTTTCTTTCCTTTCCTTCAATTTCATAGTATTGTTTCTTTTGGCTAATCTGGTGGATTCCTGGAAAGTTTATGGGACTAGCGGGAGTGTGCTGCCCTGAAGCGAACCTAGTTCAGCTTCCTTGTTAAGGCACATTGGCCCTGGCCTCTTGTGGAGTGGATCTGTTTTGGCCCCTTGAGGAAGGGAGTATCCTGTCTTTCTTAATCATGAAGCAAAAAGATGACTCCAAAAGAGAATTGGCAGCCACCAAAGGGAATGCTCTCCAGTTCCCTCCAATACATACACCTCCTCCTGGGCAGATTTGTGAAGTTTCTCATCAGTCTTCCATACGGTTAATCACATGTTTTGCTTTATTCTGTTTTGTTTTATAGCAATACTGTGAGAAGTTAACCAAAGTTAAAAGGTTAGTGTAAGTTATATTAATCCTGCAGAAATGATGTGTACCATATACATACATTTACCAACACCATATATTTGTCTTCCAAATCCTTGTGTACTATCTTATCAAGAAGCTTCACAAAAGATTCTATGATCAGCAGTACATAGTTTTCCCAGGGATCTGGACCTCTAGAGAATGAAACTGTATTAGCTAGAAGGAGAGGTTAAATAGAAAAATTAATATACAGTCTTCTGATGCTTGCTTTTGTATATATCACAGTAATGCATTTTTTCTGTACTAGGTATGGTGAACACATTTATTTCAAAGCTTTCTTCACTGTCTGTTGTGAAAGTCCTGAAGGAAATTTTTTTCAGGTAATTGCTCTCAAGAATATCATATTGTTATTGACAAATGAAGGAACATTTTGTTTCAGTACCATTGACTATTCATTCCTTCATTCAACAAATACATATTTTATGCTTACTTTTTGCTCTGTGCTATGCATTAGGCACACAAAGATTAATAAAATTGCTCCCCTTGTTTATTTTCTCAGGTGGCAGGGAAGATTGTATAAATTTGTGGCTTTGCAGAGTATGATGAGAATATATAGAAAGGAGTAGTCACTTCATTGGGTTTGAAGGGTGTAAGTGGGGATGAGGATGGGGTCATAGAAGGGTTTTTAGGGGGACAGTTATGTTGAAGGAAGAGTGGATATTATGTGGTTGCAGGACCTGAGTGTGATGTCGAGGCCCAGCTGTGGAACTAGGACTAAGTTTTGTGGGTTTTTTTTAAGGTTTTTTTTTTTTTTTTAATTTGACAGAGATCACAAGTAGGCAGAGAGAGCACAAGGAGGACGTAGGCTCCCTGCTGAGCAGAGAGCCCAATGCAGGACTGGATCCCAGGACCCTGAGATCGTTACCTGAGGTGAAGGCAGAGGCTTAACCCGCTGAGCCACCCAGGCGCCCATGGACTAAGTTTTTAACCTCTTAGAGTTGAGTTTTCTCAGTAATAAAATAAAGACAGTAATTAGGCCAATCACAGAGTGTTTCAGGGGCTAAATGTGATACTGTCTATGAAAAATATTTGTTAAAATGCTATACTGATGTTTAAGTGAGCCTTCTTGTCATCATTTGGAAATTATGTAACAGGATTACCTGTGCTTTTGGAACAAGACGAGGACCCATGATGGCATCCTGAAAAGCAGGGACAGTAGAAAGTCTTGGGAGAATGGCATGTAGCAGAGCATGGTGGATGGGTACATAGATTCTGTAATCAGACTGGGCAGGTTCCAGTCCCATGTGTCCCTTTGGCAAGTTGCCTAAACTCACTATGCCTCAGTTTCCTCATCAGTAAAATGGAGATAATAGTACTTAGCATATGTGGATTTTTATGGTGATTAAATGAGTTAATTGTGTATAACACTTAGAACAGTTCTTGGGACATCATGAGAATGATTTATTCTTTGGTTGTATAAATACTTGTATTAGTTACCTAGGACTCCTATAACAAAATATAAAACTGAATGTCTTAAAACAACTGAAATTTATGCTGTCACAGTTGTGGAGGTTAGAAGTCTCAGCCAAAGTGTCAGTAGGGTTGGTTCCTTCTGAGCGCCCTAGGGTCAGGACTGTTTTCATCTTAAACTTTTGGTGTTGCTGGCAATCCTTAGTGTTTCCTGGCTTAAGTATGTATCACTCTAATCTCTGCTTCTATAATCCCATGGCATCTCTTGGTGGGGTTCTGCATCTCCTCTTTTCTTTCTGTAAAAAAGAAGGGCCCACCCTCCTCCAGTATGACCTAGTTTTAAATGATTACATCTGTAATGATCCTATTTTTAAATAAGGTCATATTCAGAAGTTCTGGGGATTAGGATATCAACAAATCTTTTTGGGGGGATACAATTCAACCCAGAATTGTACTTACTTAGAATATAAATAACACAGGCTTATCTAGTCTGTGTGAACTGAATGACTTAATATATCATTGATGTCTTTAATATTACGAGAACTGTGAGTTTCTGTTTTGGATTTCACATCTGCAGCATCTTTTTTTGTCTTAGAGACCAGAAAATGCAGTGGCAGTTGCACCTGATTTAACTAACCTTAGGTCTTCCATGCTTTTAACCAAGGTCAGTGTCCTTTTAACCAAGGTACTCAGGTTATAAGGCTGTTTCTTTATTCTATAACATGTACCTACCCACCTCCCCCCACAGAGATCCATGCACATGACTCCTACTCTTGGTCCCTTCCCCATTCATCTACTGCCACTAGCTTTTTTGCTCTCCAGTCTTTTTTTTTTTTTTTTTTTTTGGTTAGTTGCCATTTTTTGAATTCAACAAATCCAAAACTAAAACTCACAGCAGTTTAATAGTGTAATTATGGTGAAATTTGAGTCCTTCAGACCTGAGTTTGCATTCCAGCCCTGCCATTTACTGGCTGTGGTACCTTGATCATGTTACTTTAACTGTCTGAATTTCAGTTTCCTTATGTATAAAAATAGAAACAGTAATGTTCATATAGGACAATGCATGCTTTACAATAAACACTTCATAAGTGTTTGTGATTGAATAACTATATGAATCAAGGAATAAATAAATGGAGTTGTTGAGAGGATTAAATGAGATAATGAATGCACAGTGTTTAGAACTGGGAAGTAGTCAATAGATGGGAGCTTTTAATTTTATTCTTTTTTCCTTAATCCAAATTCCCTTTTTTAACTGCCTACATCTGTCATCATTCTAGATTTAAGGTACTATATTGAGCTAACTAACCACCATGTTTTATCAGTTTTCCATTTGAAATCCCTACAGAGGCCAGTCTTTTTGTTGAAGTATGTTGACTTTGGAATCAACCCCTCACAACCTCCTTGTGGCATCATGTCTAGATGACAGTAGCTTCCATGGGGGTCTTCCTTTCTCTAGTATTTTCCTCCCATAATCCATCCTGCAATCCTTAATCATATTTTCCATTTTTCCACCATATTTTCCACTGAGTTGCAGAGCCTTACCTCTAAATTTTGACAATTTAGGTTTTTTTTTATAAGATTTTATTTATTTATTTTTTTGATAGACAGAAATTACAAGTAGTCAGAGAGGCAGGCAGAGAAAGAGGAGAAAGTGGGTTTCCCACTGAGCAGAGAGCCTGATGTGGGGCTCGATCCCAGGATCTTGAGACCATGACCTGAGCCTAAGGGAGAGGCTTAACCCACTGAGCCCTGGCAATTTAGTTTTATTGATAAGAGCTATTTGGGAATACTAACCAGTTTTCTCTCTCTTCTTTTAAACTGGAAGACAAAAGACTGTGTGGATGCTTATTATCTATTTCATATTCTGATTCATTTCAAGCCTTTTCTGCACTCCTTGATGTGGTTATGGTGGCAATGTTCAAAAGAGTAATGTATCCCTGGGGTTTTGGCAGTGCTTGTTTAACTCAGAATTTGTTTGGGCTTTTATATTTTTCTTGGGCTTATTTTTAGTGATACTTGCTCCTTGAGTGCCTTAAGTTTTAAAACTGTACCTTGCTTTGGTATGAAGGGTACTCAGATTCTCCATGGATAGAAATTTGTCCAAATTGAGTTTTGACCTATGTGCCCAAAATTCAGGCTGCAGAAGGACAACAACCCCATCTATGAGAAGAAGGATGGCATCATTGAGAGCAAGTAGTTTCTTGTACTAGGAGTCAACCACACCATGCCTCAAAGGCACTCCATACTTTGGGCTAGATAAAAAGGAACATATTCCATAAAGAAACTCTAACTGCTTTAGATGGTGTGATATAAAAAACATAAGGCTATATTCAGTTGCATGGCCATATGAATAACTTGGAGGTGGCTTATATGCTCAAATATACTCACTGAAACAGCTGCTTAAAATGAGCTCTTAGTGCTGCTGAAGGCTTCCCTATTTAGCCAATGGGATTTTTATCAATCCTATAGTCGTGTCTACTTATCTAGTGTATGATCAAATTAGTCCTTTCTACGCCATGGTAAACCTACACCTCAGTTCCCAGTTTCACTAAAAGTGATGAGTATCTAGAACATGGCAAAAGCCAAATGACATCATTCTCACTGGTATAACTAATAATGAATAAAGATTTAAGCCATGACTCCATAAAATTTCCAAATCCAGTAGAAACAAATTGTGATTAGATCTGGTCAGTTAGTCCTCTGTATATGGGCTCTTCCAAAATAAATCAGTGTATTTCCTTATTTTGAATAACAGAACTCATCACCTCTGTTTCCAGTCTACTCCAGATTGAAAATTTTTGGCTCAACCACCAACTTCTGGCATAACCTTGGGAAAGCCACTCACCATGACTGGACTTTAATTTCATCACTGTAAAAGAAAGAATTTGGAGTTCAGTTTAGATCGAGATTTAGTTCAATTTAGATGAAGATATTTAGAATTCAAATATTTTTGGAATGAAGTGTTGTAACTATCCATAGACTGGCTAAGAGTCTTCTTGAAAGATCCTGTTATAAACTATAAATCATATAATGATACTATTTTGCTTAAAATCCTTCAATAGATTCCTAGCACATTCAGAGTGAAAAGAAAGTCCTGATAAGCTACAGGCACTCCATAACTTGCCTCCTAGAGAGCTCTCTGATTTCCTTCTCCATGCCCATAACTCTTCTTCTCACTGAAGTCCAGCCACACTGCTCTCCTTGGTATTACTAAACATACCACATATTTCACCCTTTTTGGTGAACGGTGTTTGGGCCCTTCTTGTTCCCTTTCCTGGTATTCTATCTTCCCAGCTATCCACCTAGCCCAACCCCTTACCCCTTTCCGATCTTGACTCAAATGGCACTCTCTCAAAAAATTGTTCTCGGATCTCCTGATCTAAAACTGCAGGCTTCTCCTACACTCCCTCTTCTAAGTCTTTGCTCTATTATTCTCCGTAGCATTTATTTAACATGCAACATATATGCCATGTAACATACTATATATTTTGTTGATTGTCTCCACTTCCCAGAATCTAAAGGATTTTTGTCTGTTTTATTCACTGCCAGTTAAAATTTGTTGAAAATATGAAGAAAAGAGTGAAAGACAGACATGCATTCTGTTGGAAGTCATACCAGAGTCTATTGGAGCTTTAGATTCTGATTTTAGCTGGTAGCCACTTGTAGACAAAAGTTCTGTCCTTTCTTGACCACTGAATAATTATTCAGATGAGAAGATAAAACATCTCATGTGGGTTTTGACTCTGGGGACTGGAAATCTTTTATCATTGAGCAAATGAAAGCCAATCATCTGTTATGCAATAACAGCTAATGAGGTATATGTAGATGAAAACCATTCCCAGTTAATTAAAAGTAGCACTTTGCTTCTCCTCAAAATCATCTCTCTCCCCCTTTCTCTCTCTTTCTCTCCTTCTCTCTCTTTCCCCCTCTCTCTGCTATTGTATTTCAAGTAGATTTCTGCTACAGTGTTTTGGGAAAAATCTTTAATTACTTTAAATCCACTGTCCTAAAAACATTATCTGAAGCAAAGATCTTCAAGTACTTAAAATAGTCTTTTTAGTTTAAACAAATTTAATTATTTAAGGTCCATAGAATATTGCAGCCAGCTTTAGGATAAAATGATGAAGTTGTTTATTTCTGACTTCTGTGCATTAACAGATATGACCTGTCCATCACTGTATGTAACTATATCTAATACAAGTCAATAAAGCAAACAGTCACTTTGGTGATGTTATACTCTACTTACAGTATGGACCACTTATGAAAAGCCTGTGGAGTCAATAAAAAGACTTGAGTGATATTTATATGAGACCATGTTAGTCTCATTTTTTCCCTTTAAAATGCAAATCTGCTCTAAAAGATGATGAGTCTAATTTCTTGTCCACTGGACTTGCCCCTTTCAAAAAGTTACTTTGAACAACTGATGTCCAGTCTTCAGGATCCCATCCAGCAAAGGCATGCCAGCTGTGCGGTGTCAACAGGGATGATTTGTGGCCTTCTTAAACAGGCTTCAGAGGAATTGCTGGTTTTAGACATTGGTTAATTAGCTTGATGAAGTGAGCTTCAAAATGTTTGTTCCTTCTGTTCATTTTCATTTTTTAAGGCTTATGTATTCTTGGTATTCTCTTTCCTTCCCTGTGATGTTCAGTTCAAAAATGTTTGAGATCCCAGGGCAAGAATTGGTACAGCCTGACTCATTATGTTCTCAGACATGCGTGGAGTTTGACAAATCATTTGGGTTTTTAAGGCAAACTTGGAGATGTCTAGGATTGGTTAGACCCTATTAACAGGTGGTAAGCACATTGCTGAGAAGTGTCTTTTGCTGCACTCAATTAATTACCATCAAACAATGACTGATCCCTGACTACAGATCCAGTCATCAAACTGCTTGCATTTGAGCCAACATATTAATCTACACAATCCACAATGCTGTCCCTGCTTGATCCCATCCCTAACCTCTTCCCCGTGCATAGCAAGAGTGTGGGAATGATCTGGTTTCTTCAACCTGCAAAATTAAGGGTCACAGTTTGATTCCCTTCCACATCTGGTCTTCTTATTTTCCATGGACCATTTCTCAGTTGCCACCCAAAGAGATGAAGGCAAAACCCAGCTCCAAGTATTTGGAGACCAATACAAAGCTGCCTGGGTCTGTGGTGAGGCCTATGTGGTTTAGGAAACTATACTGCTTGTTTGAGCTTTCCAATAGTGTAAAGTAAAAGAATAAAATAGACAAGGACTTCTATTTATTTTCCAGACCCATGGTCGTTTTATTTTGTGATTCATTCATCTAGAAAGTGCTTTAGAAGGAATTTGCCACCTCATATAGTCTGGTGTCATGTATAGCCATTTGAGATGAGGGGCTAGGATTGAGGTTTATAGATTTAGAGTTATTTATTTCTCTTCAAGGTCCATCTAATTGATTTGCAACCAGATGCCATAAGGAGCCAGTTATGAACACTGCCTTTTTATCAAGTTAGGCAGCCTTTGAAATAAAGCAGCAAGGTATTATTTATGTTGGATTTTCATTCCCATATATGCCTCCCAAACACCTATCTGTTTTTCAAGATTCAAACCAAGTGTTGCTTAATTTCAAGCCTTTCCTTACCAACATGTTTTTTCAAGGTACAAATG
Source organism: Taxidea taxus jeffersonii (assembly GCA_003697995.1). NCBI lineage: Eukaryota > Metazoa > Chordata > Mammalia > Carnivora > Mustelidae > Taxidea > Taxidea taxus. Next base: position 357 of record RCUC01112492.1, on the reverse strand, counting down.
ACTTCGTTGGACTTTGGGTCCCAGAATAGACTAAGACTTTTCTCTTTACACTCAGTTTAATTTGCTTATACTTGGCTTCCCTAATTAGACTGTTAACTCCTTCAGACTTGAAGATGTCAACATTTTTTTTTTCCAACTACTTACGTATATTTATTATTGTCTAGTTTTTTAATTTTTTTTTTACTTTATTTAAGCTTTATTTAAACATATGATGTAACCCCACCACCCTCACCCCACCCCTCTTCCCCCCACCCCCCTCAGTTTGTTTTATGACATTAAGAGTCTCTTTTGGTTTTTCTCCCTCCCGATCCCATCTTCTTTCATTTTTACTTTTCCTACCACCTTAACTCCCACCCC
>RCUC01112491.1:0-14432 GCA_003697995.1 Taxidea taxus jeffersonii | reverse complement strand
CCCCCCCCCGCCTCTACTATCCCATTCTCTCAAATAAATAAGAAAATCTTTAAAACATGAAGAAATAACAAAAGAAATCTGTTCATCTGTTGGTACATATCTGGGTTGTTTGCACCTTTTGGCTCTTAGGAGTAACGCTGCTGTGAACGGGGGTGCGAGTATCTCTTGAGTCCCTGCGTTTCCTTCTCCCGGGGATATGTCTGGATGCGGAGTTGTTGGGCCATATGTTAGGTCTGTGTCGAACTTTCCGGGGAACCACCAAACCGGTGTCTGTGGCGGTTGCTCCATGTACGTTCCCAGCAGCCGTGCACAAGGGCCCCAGTTTCTCCACATTCTCACCAGTTCTTATTTTCTTTTTGTTGTTCATTTGTTTTTCAGCAGCAGCCATCCCAGTGGGTCTGAGGTGGTAGCTCGTTGTGGTCAGGTCCTCGTTCTTGACCATGGTGTGATTTTATGAGACCTGCAGGCAGGGCTCCCAGATTTTGACCTACTAAGTTAGAATTGTTGATCTTTGGGTAAACTGGGTCAGTACTTTATCCATTTTTCTTTCTAAAGAAAAATAGAGGCTAAAATTATATGAAATTTATATTTCATCAATTTATCTTTTTCCAGTGAATCTGAGGGCTTGGAGTTTGAAGGGCAGTTTCATGGTTTTGATCAAAATTTTGATTACAGATTTGTCATCAAACTTGAAACGCCTTGCAAGAATTAGACTGCAGTCTATTTTTCTTGTTGGTAATCTCTGTCCTAATGCAACACTAATTAAGTAAATTTGTTGCAAACCATTGTTTTTACATAATGATGCTAAAAAAAGCTTTTAGTTTTCAGTTTTCATGGAATTTTTCTGAATATCTGATTTTTTATAAGATGCTATTTTTTTATAGTTTAGGGTTTTTTTTCTAAAACATCAAAATGGCAAAGCAAATTTGTTTTCATGGTTAGAAAACATTTACCGTTTTTATACACTTAATATTTAGTTCATTAATTCACTCACATCTTTAGTTTCTAGGTTTGAATTTAGAAACTATTTGCTTGATTAGATAGAATCTAATAATCCCATTTAACTCCCAATTCATGTGGACAGTGGTTGCCGTTACTGAATCCAGAAGGACTTCTCTTGCTGCAGTGATGTCATCGTGATCCTTCTGGACCAGGGTTTCTCAGCCTTGCTGGCACTGTTGACATTTTGGGTCGGCCACCTCTGTTGTGGGAGGACTGTTGGTCTATTGTAGCATGCTGAGCAGTGTCCCTGACCTCTACCCAGTAAGATGTCTGTAGCATCCACACCCGCCCTGTGTTTTGACAAGCAAAAGTGTCTCTGTAGACATTGCCAAATGTCCCCCAGTGAGAAAGTCACCCCCAGTTGAGAACCCTGCTCTGGGAGAGCCTGGGAGGGAATAACAATAACCACTATTTTGTGAGGACCCGCTCTGTGTTAGGCCCTTTGTGTTCAGTGATGCTTGCGATTATCTGACAGCATTGTTAACCCCGTACAGCAGACACTCTGATGCTGCAGAGATACTCCATAGCTTGCTTATGATCACCTGTCCCTTTACTGAATCCAGTTCATCTTTCCCCTTTGTCAGTACCTAGTGCTGCTATTGCACCAAGGTCAGAGAGTGAGGAGTCATCAGTGGTCCCTCACCCTCCCTCCCTTTCTACGTCAGCTCTGTTACCTATCTTGTGAGTCTACTTCTCTGCAGTCCTGTTGCTGCAATCATTTCTTTCTCAGTCTGTGGAAATAGCCTCATAACTGGATTGCTGGTATTCCTTCTAATCTTCTACCTTTCCTTTCTTAATTCTACCTCACAGAGACCATAATGGTTTTTTTCTCAAAGTGTGTGTCTGATCTTCTGGCCTCGATGTGAAAATATTTCAGATAGCTTTGGTTGCTGTTAGATTCCTTCACGGGGTCTAACAACACCTGGAATGGTCCAGTTTCTGCCTCTCCTGCCTCACCTTGGGTCTTGTTCTCTCTCACCGTGCTTCCGCGGTCTCAGCCCTTGCTGGCTTCCATCCAGTTCCTCCAGTGGACAGTGCTTCCTCCGGCCACTGCTCTTTGCCCATACTGCCTTTGCGCCGCTTTACTTCCTTTCCCCCTTCCACTTGACTCTTCCTGTTCATACGTATCTTACTGTTCTTTCAGGGAAGGCTTTTTTACCTCTGTGATTGTGTTAGCGCCTCTCTTGGGATCTTAGATTGCAGTTACAACTCTAACTTGACTTTCTAGTGAACATTCCTTTAGTTATTGTCTGTCTTTCCTGTATTATTCCATGTTATTGGGATTATGTTTGCTTTTGCTGGCTTTCGTATCTTAACTCTTATAATTTTTAGTACACGATGATAGCATCTGCTAAATATTTATTATCTAGAATTGCATACTTTAGGCTTGAAATTAAGTGCAAAAATCTCTTTTTCACCACTATCCTAAATTGCATAGAAAATTCATATATTTTCTGTTCTCATTAATGCCTGTTGTTTTGATTTTGCAATAATATTATTTTTAAAAACAAGCACAGTCTTTCGTCTCTTAATCATTGCTGTCCTTTTTTATCATCAGACTTTTCTACTTTGTTCTGGTAGAGACCACATTTGAAAAAATTTAATAGTGGGCCCAAAACTGAGCCACAGAGAAATTGTGGTTTAGGTTTTTTTTTTTTACTTTATTTAAGCTTTATTTAAACATATGATGTAACCCCACCACCCTCACCCAACCCCTCTTCCCCCCACCCCCCTCAGTTTGTTTTATGACATTAAGAGTCTCTTTTGGTTTTTCTCCCTCCCGATCCCATCTTCTTTCATTTTTACTTTTCCTACCACCTTAACTCCCACCCCTGTTGCATCTCCACTTCCTCATATCAGGGAGATCATGTGGTAGTTGTCTTTCTCCAGTTGACTTATTTCGCTAAGCATAATACGCTCTAGTTCCATCCATGTCGTCGCAAATGGTAAGATTTCATTTCTTTTGATGGCTGCATAGTATTCCATCGTATATATATACCACATCTTCTTTATCCATTCATCTGTGCTTAGCAAACTCAACACCCAAAGAACAAATAATCCAATCAAGAAATGGGCAGAGGACATGAACAGACATTTCTGCAAAGAAGACATCCAGATGGCCAACAGACACATGAAAAAGTGCTCCACATCACTGGGCATCAGGGAAATACAAATCAAAACCACAATGAGATACCACCTCACACCAGTCAGAATGGCTAAAATGAACAAGTCAGGAAATGACAGATGCTGGCGAGGATGTGGAGAAAGGGGAACCCTCCTACACTGTTGGTGGGAATGCAAGCTGGTGCAACCACTCTGGAAAACAGCATGGAGGTTCCTTAAAAAATTGAAAATAGAGCTACCTTATGACCCAGCAATTGCACTACTGGGTATTTACCCTAAAGATACAAACGTAGTGATCCAAAGGGGCACGTGTACCCGAATGTTTATAGCAGCAATGTCCACAATAGCCAAGTTATGGAAAGAACCTAGATGTCCATCAACAGATGAATGTGGTTTAGGTTTTATCAGAGAAGAGCTGTGATCACAATGACAGTCAAATGCTGGGACTGATTTTCTGAAATGAGTGGCTAATTTGTAGTACAATGGATCAAGAATTAAATATGTATATATTTAAATTTCAAAAATAAAGATAATTTTAGAAGCTCAAATCCTTAAAAGATAGTATGATGAGAACACATTAACTATTAAATTGACTGAATAAATTAGCAAAGTTTTAATGGCATCTTCTAAAAGAATAAATGTGTCTGTAATCCATGCCTTAATTTGAATATCAAATACCTAGAATTACACATAAGCCTATGCCATATTGGAGGATAATCTTGAGTTCTGCCTGTATTTCCTACCATTGTTCTCTTCCAACAAAGACTTTAAGGAAGGAATCAGGATGTTTATACCTCCTAGCAAAATATGCATGACCTAATAGAATTTTTAGGTGGAAACACTGGAAAAGTAAACTTAAAATTATGACTGTGGATATTGTTAAAAAAAAAGAAAAAAGGAACAAACCTTGTTAAATAGTTTTCTTAAAGGTGATTTACAGACTAAAATAAAACAAAGCTCATTTTCTGTGTTTCTCAGTAGTTTAAATTATCTGTATAGCAAAAGAAGGATGGCAGGATTAATTAAAATATTCCCTGATATTTTAGACATGGAAATATTTTAATGGAAAATGCTGCCAGTTGCTTGTCAAAGCTAACATTATTTTTATTAGATAGTAAGAGAATGTGTAATTAAAAACTGTCCTGGATTTTGTTTATTGATAGGTCAAATCTCTGATGCTTCTTACAGCATTAGAAATAGCTCCTTTAATTTTCAGTGTTTAAGATGAGGTTTTCTTAACAGCATGAGTGATTTTTTTCTCTTTCCTTATGGCATGATAATTTGCATGTGTGTTTATTTTCTTCCTCCAAGAACACAATTACTTATGAAAGACTGACTCATTTTTGTCCCACAAAAGCTTCAGTCTCTAATAAGTTAGCTTTTAATTCTCAGAATTAAGGAACAAAACAACAAGTAAGAAATCAAGATAAGGACTTAAATCATCTGGGAGTGAATGATTTTTTGTTTTACCTCATAAGATTTTAATGTGGTTTAATGGAATTCTATTGGTTTTTCTAGTCTTGTTCTTTTTTTCTATTTTAAGAGGCTTTGTTAGATAAATTCTGATCCATCCTGCCTATCTATTTAGCTGCTGACTTTTAGTGTTGCAGTGGTACGTGATTCAACAGGAGAGCAGTGTTTGGAAATAGAGTTTGTTGGCTGAGTAGCTGTATTCATTTGAGATTTTTCTCTCAACTGAGACAGAAACTTGACTCCATCATCAGTAGGCAGTGCATCAAAAGAGTGTTGACTTTGTTGTGTATGTATGTGACCATTACATGAATAACCAAAATACGAGTATACTTCTAGTCATTTCATGAAGTTAAGACTTGAAGATTAGTGTTCTTTTCAATGAACTAGGTGATAATAATATTGGTTCTTTATGAACTATAAGTGTTTTAATTGTGACAGAGGTAGGTAATGTGGTACTTCCCATAGGATGAATGAATGTATGAGGTGAAGGCCAAAATCACATTCAGTTGTCTTTTTAAAAAAAAAACTATTTTATTTATTTATTTGTGAAAGAGAGAGCATGAGCTGGCAGAGGGAAAAATCTCAAGCCGACCCCCCTGCTGATCCCCAATCCCAGGACCCTGAGATCATGACCTGAGCTGAAGACCAATGCTTAACCAACTGAGCCACTCAGGCATCCCTGTGTTGTTTTTCTTAATGTGTTATTTGTTATTTTTTGCCTTTACCAATTGGCTTTAGTTTCACTTTGAAAAATAATTCCTTGCTAGTCTTTTGGTTTTAAATGACCTTAAATTAATGTTGAAAATGTGTAGAATTGTGACCCTTATTTTCTTCTTGTAACAAATTATTGTGACTATTTTAGATTCCTAATAATGCAATGTATGAATGATAATTGGTAGTAGAAGAAACAGGATTCAGAAACTTTTTTCTAGCTGGGATGTCATTTACTAGAGAATATGAGACAGGCCTATGAATCTTGTTTTCTGTGTTTTGTCATCGGTTTTGAAAGGCATTTTGTGTCTCTTCTCTTGATGCTAATCAGATGTCTATAGATTGTAGACTAGCTTTTTTATTTTTACTCTAAATTTAACAACATTTATTGATTACCTGGAGAAGGTATCTCTGAAGTCCCACTTTTGTATTATATATAATTCTAATGTACTTGATTATCCAGTTTTAGACCAGAATTATAATAAAAGCAGAGAATTAGAAGTGAGGAAACAGACTACCGTAAGAAGAAATGCTTATAGCAATGAGAACTGACAGCTAGCTTAATCTAGAGAGCAAAGAATGAGATGGAAAAATGGAGAGAAATAAAAAATCACGGACGTCTTGGTTGATGTAGCTAGCTTGGAAGCAAGCAGCCCTCTAGAGGGTCATTTGTGAATTATGATACATTATACTAACTGTCCCAATAATTATCCTGTATTATCAAGAAAAGATTAAATTAAGTTCCATATATTGTATTTTAAAAAGCAGGAAAGTTTATAATACTCTTTGGGAAATTTCCTTTCAAAATGACTGCAATAAGAAATGTTTTTATACTTAAATGGAAAAACCTTAACTGAGTGGAAATTAAGCTGTTCAGAAAAACTTACTCTATCAGTTTATATTAATCATTGTATTCTAAACATCAGTCATAATATGACATCGCTCACATTATTACCAACCATCAGTCACTTTCTAATAAAATCCTGACTTCTTTCTTTTTTCCGCTTGACAATTCATTCAGGAGGTCTAGCTTTGACACTGATGGAAGGTGATAGGTGTTCCAAAGGAATGTTTAAAATAGAAGAAGCTTTGGCATGCTCAGATACTTACACTCTGATTTGGAAGAGCCGTTGGCAAGGGAAAGAAAAAACAAATGATGAGAGCGAAGAGGAAGAAGTCGCAAGTGCCATATTTAAGCATACTTTGGAGCCCACCGTATCCGGAGTATAAGAAATGTGGTTGGGGTCCAGTGCATGGCCAGCAGGGCTGGTTTACATGGAAGCACATGTGCCCTCCCAGTGCAGCAGGAGGGAAGAGTTACGAGCCAGGCATTTGCTTCGAGGGTCTGTAGGTTTGGTGGTAGGAAGATGAGTAAGTTCTTGTCTGATTTTTGAGGTCATCTGCTGAGAGTGAAAGGAAAATTGATGGCATGTCCAAGGCTTGATGGTGATCTTCTGAAATAGTCACGGTGGAAAATAGGAGGTTTTTAAAAATTGTGTTGTCGAGCCACTTCAACCTATGAATTCATAGTGGAGCCAGTTGCAAAATTTAATGACTTCTATAACATGGCAGCCAGGGAATAGGACCAGGAAAAGAAGATGGTTGATTTCATTCAGATTGGACTATACCAAGATAATACTATTGGATTTGGTCCCTAGAGGTGGTCGACTGGAGCAGAAAAGGAGTAGTTTTATTTTATTATGACATTAACTTTCAACCACCATATTATATATGAATTTCATATACTGTTATATACTGTTTTTGCACAGTGGTTAGTGATACTCAAAAAATAATATTATTCTTGGAACATTCTTGAGAAAATGTATAAGCAGAGCCTTTGAACAAAAGCAGCTTGTTATTGCTATTTATAGAAGGTTAAATCTGTATCAGTCACTTTTCAGTCAGAGAAACAGAACTAATGGAAGACACAGACACAGGCTTCTTACAGGGATTTTCACTTATGCAATTGTGGGAGCTAGGGAAGCCGTCTTTTTAAGGATGTGTATTTGTGTCTTTAAGTCTAGAGGCAGGCACTGGGGAAGGGAAAAGGAATGCCGAGAGAGGGGGAGCAAGAACAGGCGGAACCAAGCTGGAGCTGGGCTCTCGAGGAGGGACAGGACACACATGTCTGTTCTTGCTGCCTGTGGCCCTGTAGCGTGGAGCTAATAAACACGTGCGTCTGACCCAGAGCTCGGAGGAGATGAAAGAGGGTGGAGGGAATGGGGGAGCAGTTGCAGAGCCCGCTGCTGTGCGGTGTAGGAGGTGAACGAGCAGGTGAGTGGACAGTGTAGGTTCTAAAATGGCGGCTACTTCAGGTCTGTTTGCCAAGTCTCCCGTAAGACTCTCTCCCTTCGCCCACCCTAAACAGAAACACACAGTAAAAGGAAGTCCGGCAAATATCTGTCACAGTAGTCACATTGACAGTAACCATAACCCGTGTCTTTTTACCTTGGCATGTCCCCTTAAACTGTATTTAATCTCCAGATAAAGAAAATAACAAAGAAGTCATGCTTCTGCCTAGCGTGGTACAACTGTCCCAGTTCCAACCAAAAACCCGCTAACCCTTTCCCCACTGAGAATGCACCTACTTTTAACATTTATGGTGGATGGTAAAGAGATGAGAGAGGGAAAGAGAAGAAAAAATCGGGTTGATAACTTTAGTGTAAATTCACATACATATCCATATCAAAGTAGTGAAGAGATATTTTACAAGACCAGTGCTCTAACCCCTGAGCTATGGAGCCTTGAAGAGATATTTTAACTTACAAAACTGGTTATGTGGTTTTAGCTAGCGTTCATCAATGCTTTCCTGTGCTACCTGCTCCATATTCCTTGTTCCCGCTGCAGCACCCTAGCTGCTCATGGTTCCTTGCCTGGTAGGGTGGACCCAAACTGTCATTTATTACTGATCCTGCCTTAATTTGAGTTGTTGTTGTTTATCATTGACTTTAATGCTAGGCCATGAGACCCATAAGAGGTGCCCTGGAAGGTCCAGGTGCATGGCCCCTGCTTCGGTTCCTCAGTACGCAACCAGCCTGTCCTTAGGCAGAATCATTCAGTGCAGCTAGTGGAGGGACGCCCTTCTTTGCCTTTGTTGCAGGGGGCTGGGGAGCCAGAGCAGCGAGTGGTGGTCTCCGTTTCAAGGGCGGTAAATCATTGTTGTGTCCCTTGGCAGAAGGATTCCTCCCTTTTGAACTAAGACCTGTACACCAGTAGGGCCTAAAGTCATGGGATGGGAAGCCTAAGTTTTGCTAGTGTATCAGTTGCAGTAATAATGAGGTAGGTCACTCCTCTTTTCCCCTAGATTCCTAGACCTGGGAATCCTGGCAGTGGGGAGAGATAGTGTTACAGTTTTGTTGATTTAGAGCACACGGTTCATTCTGGAATACATGGCCTTAGCCCCAGCAGGTGCCAGACTACACTTTTCATTAAGTCTCCAAAAGGGCAGTGTACTGTCCTGGTCAGCTAGCTGCCTTGGGATGATGGGGAACATGATGAATTAAATGGGGCTGGACCATTGCCTGGTGCTCATCATTGCCTCATGAGTGCAGTGGGCCTGGACCTGTGCATTCAGTGGGCATGGTCCCAGGACCACGTTGTATTTGCTATGAAATTACTTCCACGGGCAGAGGAATGTGTGTGATACCTTGATGATCCATGTCCAGAGATGGTAGTTCTGGCAGAAGTATTGCATGCAGGAGAGGGATCCGTCCATGTCCGCAGCCGGTGTCCGCTCCCGGTGAGAACATGGTGCTTCCCCTTCCGTGACGGAAGCGGCCCCTGTGCCCAGCCTCGCCACAGAGCCAGCTGCTCCTCATGAGTGTGGCCGGTCAGGGGCTCAGTGTGCTCTCTGCTGTGGGCAGTTGGGTCTTCAGCAGTGGCTACAGCCAGGTGATGGTGTTGCTGAGCCCCCACAAACTTTCTGTCCCCTCCGGTCCACCCTGTGCATAACCTCATTTGGACAGAGGTGGAAGGGCTGGTGATAGACATGTTTCTGCCAGTGCCACACATGTCTTTGTGTTTTGTATCAGTTTGGAGAGACCTGTCCACATACTTCTTACCCAGACCTCCTAGCTGCTCTTCTCTGATTGTGTTCTGTCCAGTCCCCGACTGTTCAGCCAAACCATTAGCCATCGTTGAGGAATCAGTTTACACCTGTAGCTCCTGTAGCAGGTAGACCTGGTGAAAAGAACAGCCAGATGCACTGCTCAGCATTCTTCTGAGGGGATTTCCTTTCAGCACTGTCTTTCTGGGCCATCCCAGGGTGGGGGCTGGGTCCTGCAGCTCTGCACTTTTGGCTGGGGCCTGTGTACTGTGCAGAACTGTATGTTTACTTTAAAAATGTTAATATATTGTCTATATTTAAAATTTTCTAGTTTTTTTTTTTAATCTAAGATCTGACCAGGGTTTGTATATTGCATCTGTTATGATGTCTCCCCAGTGTGGGACTCCCCAAGACTACCCGCACTTTTGACAGTAGTGCACGTTCTGGGGTCCCTAGGGCTACCCTTTGGTGGCCTGGGTAACAGAATTCACCCAAAGCTGCTACATCCACAGTTAAGATTTATTACAGTGAAGGAATACAGATGCAAAGTCAGCCAAGGGAAGAGGTGCATGGTGCTGAGTCTAGGAGGTGCCAGGCGTGAAGCTTCCACTTGCCCTCTCCCAGTGAGTGGCGGCCCCACTGATTTCTCCCCACAGTGATGTGTGAAGACGCTCAGGGCATTGCCAATGAGCAACACACCCCTGAGCCTTAGCAGTAGAGTTTTTGTTGGGGTTTGTTCCTGTAGACATGGATTATGGCCTGTGAGGATGGCCTCAGTTTCCAGTCACTCCTGCGGTGGAGCTGATGCTGCGTGGCCCAGGCGTGTACAAGTCACATTGTAGTGGAGACTGTCTGGCGTGACCCTGGGCCCCCGGTCAACAAAGCCACTCTTACCAGGCAGGGCCTTCCAAGGATTTCAAGATCTCCTTCTAGGGGCAGAAAGCAAGGGCCCGACCTTTCTTTGGGTAACATTAATTTTTTATTTAATAACTTTCTTGAGATATAATTCATGTGGTATACAATTCACCCATATAAAGTGTACAGTCCAGTCGGTTTTTTAAAAAAATTTTTAAAGATTTTATTTATTTATTTGACAGAGATCACAAGTAGGCAGAGAGGCAGGCAGAGAGATAGGAGGAAGCAGGCTCCCTGCTGAGCAGAGAGCCCGATGTGGGGCTCGATCCCAGGACCCTGGGATCATGACCTGAGCTGAAGGCAGAGGCTTTAACCCACTGAGCCACCCAGGTGCCCGGGTTTTTCTTTTTAAAAGATTTTATTTATTTATTTGACAGAAAGAGAGATCACAAGTAGGCAGAGAGTCAGGCAGAGAGAGAGAGGGGGAGGCAGGCTCCCTGCCAAGCAGAGAGCCCGATGCGGGTCTTGATCCCAGGACCCTGAGACCATGACCCGAGCCGAAGGCAGTGGCTTAATCCACTGAGCCACCCAGGTGCCCCCAGTCCAGTGGTTTTTAGCAGATTTACAGACAGGGGCAACCATCGCCACAGTCGATCTTAGAAGTTTCTGTCACCTCATGAAGGAACCCTCTAACCTTCAGCTGTCACCTGCTAACCTTTCAGCCCCCTTTTGTCCCCACCCTCAGCAGGCACAGATCTGTTTTCTATCTCTGCAGATTTCCCGGATTTGGGTATTTTATGTATAGGATCATGATTTTCTGTGATGAGCATCTTGCACATAGCGTGATGTTTTTCCGGTTCCTGTTGTAGCAGGTGTCATTGCTTCGTTTCTGAGTCCTTGCCTCCTGCTTCTCTCTTGGACAGATTTTACACGTTGTCGATCCGTTCATCAGTTGATGGGCATTCGGATTGTGTCCATCTTTTGGCTGTTATGAATAATGCTGCCTTTAAGATTTATGTCAAGTTTTTGTTACATAGTTTTTACTTCTCTTAGGTATATACCTGGGAGTCGAATTATCTGGTCACATGGTAATCCATATGTTTATTAATTTATTGTTTATTTATTAGTTTACATTTTTTTTTTACATTTTTTACATTGTTACATTTTTTACATTATTTACAGTAGTTTACATTGTTTATTAGTTTACATTTGTCTTAGGAACCACCAGACTGTTTTCCAAAGAAACTGTACCATCTCACATTCCCACCAACAGTGTATGAACGTTCTGATTTCTCCACATCCTTGTCAGCACTTGTTAGTATCTGACTTTTGAACTCTAGTCATCTTGTGAGCCCCAAGCAGTAACATCGTTGTAGTTTTGATTTGCATTTCTGTGTGCTGATTGGCCATTTGTGTACCTTCCCTAGGGAAATGTCTGCTCAGAACCTTTGCCTGGTTTTGGATCAAGTTGCTTGGTTTTTGTGTTTCTGGGTTTTTGTGCTATTGTTGAGTTGTAGGAGTTCTTTAAGTACTTTGGATATATGATTTGCAAAGATTTCCTCCTGTTCTGTAGGCTGCCTTTTCACTCTGTTCAGAGTGTCCCTTGGTGCACCAAAGTTTTTATAAGTTTGATGAAGTCCAGCTTATCTGTTTTTTCTTTGTTGCCTGTGCTTTTGTTGTCATAATCAAGAAATCATTACCAAATTTAATGTCAGGAAGCTTTTCCTCTGTGATTTCTTCCAAGAGCTTTAGAGTTTTAGTTCTTAAGTTTAGGACTGTGACCTGTTTTGAGTTAATTTTTATATATGCTATAAATTAAGGATCCAACTTTCTTTCTTCTTCTTCTTCTTCTTTTTTTTTTTTTTTGGCATGTGAATATCCAGTTTTTCCAACATGATTTGTTTAAGGGACATCATTTTCCCTTTCAGTGGTCTTGGCACCCTTGTTGAGAGTATTCTGACCATATGTGGGAAGGCTTATTTCTAAGCTCTCTTTTCTACTCCTTTTTAAAAATATTTTTTTAAAGATTTTATTTGTTTGAGAGAGAGCACAAGTGGGGGAAGTGGCAGGCAGAGGGAAAGGGAGAAGCAGGCTCCCTGCTGAGCAGGGAGGCCAGTGTGGTACTCGATCCCAGGACCCTGGGATCATGACCTAAGCCAAATGCAGACACTTAACCAACTGAGCCACCCAGGCGCCCCTTTGTCTTCTCTTCCAATGATTTGTTACACTGTTTTGGTTATTGTAGCTTTGCAGTAAGTTTTAAAATCAGGAAGTGTGAGACTCTACCTTTGTTCATTTTCAGGATTATTTTGTCTGTTTGTAGACCTTTGAGGTCTATCCCATAGGAATTTTAAGATGGATTTTTCTATTTCTGCAGAAAACATTTTTGGGATTTTGAAAGGCTTTGTGTTAAATCTGGAGATCACTTCTGATATCTTCCTTCCTTTCTTTGATTTTTTTAATGTCATAACTATTTTACCACATTTTTCTGATTTGTTTGAAAAAGAGATTATTGGAGTTTTGAAATACGATGTATGAACTCAAGTTTGTACCATCCCATCAGCTTTCTTTAGGACTCCATCTAAATGAAGAAGAGTCTTATTTTCATACTCCTCTTTTCTTTTCTTCACCTCCTTTCTGCCAGTGAATGTTTTGCTTTTCCACTTTGTATGCTCAGTTTTTCACTTTCTGTTAACATTCTGTCCATTAAAAATTTTTTGTTGTCAAATACAAGAAGGTGGTGGTGTAAAGCTCACAGAAGATGTGTACATGATTAATAAATTAAAAACATTTTGGATCAAAGCCCAAATAGAAGATAATAGGAAAAATTCAGATAATTAGAGGGCATAGGAGGAGGGGATTGTAGTTGTGGAAAAGAATCAATTTTGTGTTGTGAAGAATTGTGCAGATTTAAGAGACGAGACTATACTCTGTTTAATTCAAAACTATGCATTAGAGAAGTTTGGCAACATCCATGGAGCTTAGATTCAAGAAGTACTGTCTTCCCTATACAAAGGATTTGATTTGAATTGAATATATACCCTGATCACTCATGAGCTGGTTTTTAATAACATTGTTTTATAACACTACGTCTCATGTGGCATGGGTGCATGTAGAAGTATGTATTCTGCTCCTGCTATACTTGAGCCAAGAGAAGGACCTACCAGGTGTCTGTGTTGTCTCTGGTGAGTTGGGATATTGGGATATTTATTCTAGGTGGAATTTAAGGTTTCTTCTCATTCTCTATGCTGCTTCATACACCATATTTAAAATATACCCTTTCTGTCTTTTAAAGATGGATTTCTTAAGTGAGAGAGGCTTCCTGTATGTCATACACTCTTCATTTTTATAGTCAGATAACTGGTGTCGGATTCCTGCTTCTGTCGCTTAATAGCTGTGTGATTTTGATGAAGTTTTTAGTGTCTCTTAAGCCTCATTTTTTAAAATCTTTCACGTGAGGATGACAGTTCCTATGTTGTAGGGATGTTTGGATGAGGGAGTACTTAAGGTTCCTGTTAGTACCTAGCACATGGTTAGTACTCTATGAAAATAATTCGTGGTTAGTTCTGATAATTTTCACAATGTATTATGTTGTAATTGAGATAAAGGTCTGAAGTTAAAATAATTGTAAACCAGGGAAGTTCACATAAATAAACAACCTGAAACAATAGAGAGATATATGCAAGGATCAATACAGAGAAATAGTACAAGATAAAAAATAAGTTCTAGTAAAGACAAGGAAGCTAAAGTGCTCGGAGAGACCCCTTACTACTAATAATTAGTAACCTAGTTTCTAATTTTTACCTGGTTCTATCAATAATGACATTTTAGAAGTATTCTGTTTACATTCTATTTTATTTTCTATTTTTTTTTTTTTTTTTTTTTTACTTTCTTAAGCTGGATGTTGATATTACTTATTTGAGGCCTTTCTTGTTTTCTGATATAGGTGTTTGGTGCTGTAATTGTCCCTACAAGATCACTTCAGCAACATCCCACAAATTCACCTGTATTTTATTATACTTCAAAATAGTTCCTGATTTTCTTATTTATTTGGTAGATACATGGGTTATTTGGAACTCGGCTTTTTAATTTCCAAATACTTGGCAATTTTCCAAATGTGTTTCTGCTGCCGTTTCTAATTTAATTCCATTGTGTTCAGTGCACATACTTTATGTTACCGGACTCCTTTTAAATTTCTTAGGACTTGTGTTACGACCACAGA
>RCUC01112489.1:0-77718 GCA_003697995.1 Taxidea taxus jeffersonii | reverse complement strand
CTCAACGTGAGAAAGGAATCCATCAAAATCCTTGAGGAGAACACAGGCAGCAACCTCTTTGACCTCAGCCGCAGCAACTTCTTCCTAGGAACAACGCCAAAGGCAAGGGAAGCAAGGGAAAAAATGAACTATTGGGACTTCATCAAGATCAAAAGCTTTTGCACAGCAAAGGAATCAGTCAACAAAACCAAAAGACAACTGACAGAGTGGGAAAAGATATTTGCAAATGACATATCAGATAAAGGGCTAGTATCTAAAATCTACAAAGAGCTTAGCAAACTCAACACCCAAAGAACAAATAATCCAATCAAGAAATGGGCAGAGGACATGAACAGACATTTCTGCAAAGAAGACATCCAGATGGCCAACAGACACATGAAAAAGTGCTCCACATCACTGGGCATCAGGGA
Organism: Taxidea taxus jeffersonii; assembly: GCA_003697995.1. Lineage (NCBI taxonomy): Eukaryota > Metazoa > Chordata > Mammalia > Carnivora > Mustelidae > Taxidea > Taxidea taxus. The sequence continues at coordinate 77,308 of RCUC01112489.1, read as the reverse complement.
AATACAAATCAAGACCACAATGAGATACCACCTCACACCAGTCAGAATGGCTAAAATGAACAAGTCAGGAAATGACAGATGCTGGCGAGGATGTGGAGAAAGGGGAACCCTCCTACACTGTTGGTGGGAATGCAAGCTAGTGCAACCACTCTGGAAAACAGCATGGAGGTTCCTTAAAAAATTGAAAATAGAGCTACCTTATGACCCAGCAATTGCACTACTGGGTATTTATCCTAAAGATACAAACGTAGTGATCCAAAGGGGCACGTGTACCCTAATGTTTATAGCAGCAATGTCCACAATAGCCAAGTTATGGAAAGAACCTAGATGTCTATCAACAGATGAATGGATAAAGAAGATGTGGTATATATATACGATGGAATACTATGCAGCCATCAAAAGAAATGAAATCTTACCATTTGCGACGACATGGATGGAACTAGAGCGTATTATGCTTAGCGAAATAAGTCAACTGGAGAAAGACAACTACCACATGATCTCCCTGATATGAGGAAGTGGAGATGCAATGGGGGTGGGAGTTAAGGTGGTAGGAAAAGTAAAAATGAAAGAAGATGGGATCGGGAGGGAGACAAACCAAAAGAGACTCTTAATGTCATAAAACAAACTGAGGGGGGTGGGGGGAAGAGGGGTTGGGTGAGGGTGGGGGGGTTACATCATATGTTTAAATAAAGCTTAAATAAAGTAAAAAAAAAAAAAAAAGGAAAAAAATTCTTACCCCTAAAAAAAAAAAAAAAAAGCAATTGAAGTCTGTCACTTCCGGTATCTATGCACATAATGGGAGTTATTAAAAATTTGTAGAAACATAAAACCAACCCCTTGAAGTAAATAATTTAAGGTGGATTATGATTTGAAACCTTCTAAATCATACAGGTGGCATATTTGCAAATCAGTATATTGGGCTGACTTTGGTAAATTCCACAGAATGAATGAGAACCAGATTTTCAATGAAGTGAGGTTGTGTAGTATATTAGAATTCTCCAGAGAAACAAAACCAGTAGGAGATACACACACACACACACACACACACACACACACGTATACATATATATATGGTACTGGAATAATTATGAGGAATTGCCTCACAATTACGGAGGTCGAGAAGTCCCATGATCTGCCATCTGCATGCTGGAGACCCAGGAAAGCCAGTGATGTAATTTAGTGCAAGCTGAGAGGCCTGACAACTAGGGAGACCAATATGAATCCCAATACAAGGACAGAAAACAGCTGTCCCAGCTCAACAGGCAGAGAGGAAGCCAAGAGAGCAAATATTTCCTTTCTCTCCCTTTCTCTTTGTTCTATTGATGCCCTTGACAGATTGGAATGTGCCCGCCCACCCTGAGGAGAGCAATCTACTTTCCTAAATCCACTGCTTCAAATGTTAATCTCATCTGGAAACACTGTGACAGATGCACCCAGAAATAATGTTTACCCTGGGCACCCCTTGGCTCAGTTGAGTCATCTCATGTGGTAAGAACACTGATGTTAAGGATGGACTCTTCCACAGGAGAGAAAGGAAGACTTCTAACTTAGCGTTCACAAGTGTTTGATGAAAATCTAGAGAATCTTCAAGGCAACTAAACAAACTTGCTAAGTGTCATGAGCATTAATTCTATATTTTGCCAGGTTAAATGTTGTTATATTTAAAATCAGAAATTTGTTATTCAGATAATTTATCATTAGTCTTATTTGATTTTACTCTCAGCCCTTCCTGTCCCCTAATTTCTTTCCTCACATATACTATCTGATCAATGAACCTGTACTTACTGAATATTTGTATCCCCACATATGAGAAATTTCTCATTTTAGTATTTGACATTGAAGTTAATAAGAAGACCATTAAAAGTTCACCAATACTGTGATGCATTTGTGAGGTATATTTTGGAGAGCATCTTACCAGTGGTAACTGCATGTTTCCTCTAATCTCTCACAAAGGAGTTATCATGGCCACACAAAAGGAAATAGATTCTTAAGGGCACAGTTTTAGAAACTTTATCCTTTCCCAACATTAATGAAGAAGAGGGCTTTATAAGACAGGATCAAGATACGACAAGAAGCCATTAGATTTTTATTTTGAAAATCTCTGTATTTTTATTTTTCTTCAGAGTATTTGAAGGAAACATTCCCCTTTCATACTTTTGTTTTCTTATTTAAAATTAAAGAATTTTTTTCATCATTGATTCTATTGTTTCAAGCCTGCAGCCATTTAAATTAATTTTTATATACTGTACTCAGTTTAGTAAAATATTTAGTGTTTTTATAATGATGTAAACCATTAGGCTGTAATTACACTAACCTGGTACAGAGACTAATAGTTCCATTGGAATACAGCAGTGATGCATGATGACCTTATTAATATAATAGTCCTGAAACACTAAGAATATTAAAAAAATTAATCATTGTTATGGTCTCTATTTAGTTACAGGTTATAAAGAAAACTACTTAGAATTTTACTGCTGTTCTTACAGCCTCTTGGAGAGGCCCTAAACAATTTCAGTAAAGGTTCAGAAAGTTTTGAGCATGGCTTTGGTACACCTACATGATCTGGGTGTAATTTAGTGACTCTTAAAGCATCAATAATGTCACAAATAGGAGTCAGGCTACCTAAGTAATGACTTAGCGGTGATCTATTTAGGCAAATGCATCACCTCATGGCCAACAGACAGCTGTAAACAAAGCAGATGAAAATCAGTGGGAGCTGAATTCTATACTCTACCTTGTTCACATCCCCACTAAATTTTAAGCTCTGAGGTGGTCAGGGTACTTTCAGTGTCCTCTTCACCTGGAACATGCAATCCATGAAAGGGGTTTCATGAAACATGTGTCGTATGAATAAGTGCTCAGAATCCAATACATTAGTCAGGCTATGTTTTTGTACGATCCCTGCATATTCAGTGTCTTCCACTCCCTTTCTTGCTTCCTACTCTTCTGCTCTGCTGATTCAGACACCTTAACTTTCCTCTCCTCTTTCTCTTCGCATCTTTCCAGCCAGAAAATGGTAAAACTCCAGGACAGATTTTGGATATTGAGGGAAGGATGCACATCCATTTTACTTGATTAGAACTCTTTACTGGAGTGTCTGACATTCCTGAAGTTATTAATGAAGTGAAATTTTGGTTCTTAGGAGTCATTCTGAGTAGTTTGTGTAGGTGGCCAGATTCTACTCGCTAGATAGCCTGCCATCTTATTAAACCATTGGCCAGTTGCTCAGGTTATGGACATGTTAGCACCACCACCTTAGTGCAGATGACTGCCCCACCTCTGCTTCTCTGAAAGTCTCCTTCTTCCTATCTAACCCCCTTGTCCTGCCTTCTTATTTCTGTCTGGACTCACTATGTTTGGGGTTTGACAATTTTAGCCCATAAAATTACGGAGGATCTGTTTCTCTAGGGAAGAGAACAAATGCCTATTTCTCTCCTTTGGTACTATTGTATATAGCAGCTAGTGCCTTTTCTGATTTTAGCTTTTAGCCCTCAATAATGTTGACTAATTGCTTCTCTGTTTTGATGAGGGTTCTAAATGAGAAAACCAGACCTTGACTATTTGGAGTTTAAATAGCCTGGGATCCCCCCATGATTGCACTGAGCATCTATCTAAATTAACTTCTCTAGAGTCACTGTATAAAATCCACTACTAACTACTTGTAGCAACTAATAAATGTAAAACAAAACCACATAAGATATCATAAACCTCATTATTACCTCAAAGACACCTGACATGAGGGCGTTACTGGCAAGGGTAGGTAGGCTGGATGATTTTCTGGAGAAGAGCCTGCTGATAGATACAGAAATGTAGGTTGAATTATTTAAACACAGACTATTGAGCCACTGCTGTGAATAAGGTGCAAATTTGCTGGTGAGAAAAGATAAATAATGATGAATCTGACAGCCATTTCATCATCAAGGGCCCTCAGTCTAGAGGAGGAAGGAGGTATATTCATTAGTATAAAAATGTGTACAGTGTGTGAGAAGGAAAGCCCATTAGATGATAGCAGTTGCCTTGAGGTAAAACACAGAAATTCAGGATTGGACAGAATTTAAAATTTAGCTCATCCATTCTCCCCTTAACCTCCTTATCACATGGCTATCCAGCTTTGACTTAAAAATCATAGGAGATAGGAAATATGCTTCATCCCCCAAAGCAGCTTATTCCAATTTTATGTCTTAGAGTTCAGATCTGTCTTATTATGATTTCTACCAAGGATCCTACTTTAATTCATGAGATTCACCCAAGGTTATGTCTAAGTTATTCTTCTGACAATTCCCAAAGTGTTTGCCAATAGTTATAATACGACTAATATTAATTGAGCAAAGGAAACAAAGACATTGTTTAAAGCCTTTATCGGTGTTAATTCATTTAACCGTCACAGTAACTCGTGAAATAAAAAGTATTTTTACTGCCATTTTACAGATGAACACATGGAGGCACAAGAAGCTTAAGTGAATTACCCACTACTGCTTCCTGGGTGAGTACCGGGCAGAGATTTGAAGCCATGTGTGTGGCTTCAGAGCATATACTGCCTCCCTTCCTTCTGAATTATTTTTCAAGAGAAATCTCCCTCACTTTTCTATGGCATATTTTTAATTCCCTCATTATCCTATTGCTACTATCAGAGGTTTTTCTTTTTTTCCTCCTATGTAATTTTGAAGTTTAAAGGCATAGTTTAAAATCTAAGGATGAATCTTTACATAATTTGCTTTAGAAAGTTCCACAATGTGTTTGAAATATAAAAGCTTCTCTTTGAAGCTATGATTAACTACATACCATACTTTTGGTTGAAGCTAGGGTGCTGATCAATATTTAATAATGATTTCATGGTAAATGGGTGGGTATGCTCATTAGAACATGAGAAAAAGATGCATTTTAATGGAGAATTAACAAATGGAGCTAGAGGACAGGGTATTTGCTTTAGAGATTTGTTGAAACTTAAAATAAGGTGTCTTAAATATAGCATTCCATGCGTTTCTTTTAAATGACAAATTGTGTCCTAGATCTAAAAGTGTTACCATTATTATGATGGATGTGATCTGAGATGAGGACTGAACAGCTTAAATAAATTAACATTGTGAAAACATGGCTCAAAACAATTTGGAATGGCTTCAGCTTTTAATTCATTCAGAAAGGAGATGTACTTCCTATGTTCTTAAATTCAGCAGCATAATTAAAAGTCTAGAATTTTAAGTAAAACTTTTGGTAAGTCCTCTACTTTTTTTTTTCCTCCTTTCTTTTCCATGGGATAAAGTTAGCTCAAGCTCTCCCTCCCCGTGGTGACAAATTCAACCTTGAGAGGATCTTCTTAGATCTAAAGAAGATCTCCATTCGTCCAAAAAAAAGGTAGTAACCACCATAATACTGTGGAAAATGTAAAGAACAAGCTCGAAGGTTCATCACTGCACAGCACACTAGGACAATGGGTAAACAACAGTTGAGATGAAAACAAAACCCACATTCCATGTTAAACCACAAAGACAGTGAAAGGAGAGAAGAAAGTTTACAGAGTGTTGAGAGCCTGAATTAGCAACTATTAATTGGCAGATAAGAAGAACCTAGTTAGAAAGGACAACTCGGAAAGCAAAAGGGATCCCTCCCTATCCCGTGGAAAGCAAATTGGCCCGGAGGTACAACCACAGATAAAATGGATTTTCACCCCAAGATGATATTTATATTTTTAAATGCTGGAATTTTATAATAAATAGGAAACAGAAAATGATTTACTTTATATTTGTTTTGCTTTATTTTGTTCATTTTTGTTCTAAGTAAAAGAAAAGTGGTTAAACTACTTTCATTTGGTTTATTTGCTGTGTCAAAACAAAAAAATTAAAAGATTAAATTTCTATCAAGAATTGGCAGTCTAACCAACACTGCCACCAAGGCACAAGAGATCATTTTTAAATCTAAGTATATATATCTACCAAGGTCTTATGATCTGTTATTTTTAGTTATTTTATCTGTGACCAAATTTATTTTATTTAAAGTACAAGTATGTTATTTTTCTTATAGCCATATAAATTTAGGAAGAACTACAGAGCTGTTAATGTAATTCAGTAAAATGTTTAAGGACTTTCTGGGTGTCAGGAGGTATGACATATCAGAAAGTGTAGGGATTATGTGGACTGCAGTTCAAATCCCAGGTCTACCAGTCATAAGTGTGTAAGCTTGGAAAACCGCAATCCTCTGTAACCTTAGTTTCCTTGTCTGTAAAATGGGGATAATCACATTAACATAGCAACCTGTCGAAATAAATGTGGGATGAATTGTCCAGCTGGTGTTATAAATTTTACATAGATACTTCATTTTAACTGTGCCAGAGGCTAGAGTAGAATAAATTGGTAAAGATCTTATTTTGTTCATATGGAAGAAGAGTCAGAGGAGTGAAGGAATATTATGGCAGCCTTGCAAGTTAATAAAGACTCCAAGTGTTGATACCTCTCCTCTGCACACTGGAACCTCATCCACTAGCATTTATAAAAATAAAATAATCTTAACCCTCGACTCTGATCAATACATGAGGAAGAGTGTAATGAGAAGAAAGGAAGAAATTGTCTCTTTAACCTGTGACGTGAGGGGAAGTCTTCTGTAGGAAATTGTGCCTGAATTAAGTCATGACGGATGAATAAGTTTTAGCCCCATGAGTAAATGTAGGAAGGTCATTATAGACAGTGCTACCTGATTGAACTCATGGAGGCAAGAAATAACATGATATTTGGCAGACAAAAGTATCTATGATTTTGATATTAATAGACAGTAAAGCATGAGACAGTACTGACAGGAGAGCCTGGAGAAGGAAGTAGAGGCAGTTGCTATAGGATTTTCATTTAAGCTACAGGAGACTGTATCTGGGTTTTTAGCCAGAGACACAGGTGGTCCACTGTGTGCCTTAGAGCTCTCTGGATGCCATGATGGATTCAGATTGGGCATGTTTAGAAGAGGATGAGTTAGGCATCTACTGCAATCAGACACATTAATGAGGCCTCAGTGGGGCAGTGATGCCACCTGTGGAGTGGAGGTCACGGATTCCAGTCTGGCATCCAGAGAAGACTGGAGAACCTGCTGATCCACTGGATGTAGTGCTGGAGCTGTGAGTTTGGATCCTGCCACTAAGAGGAAAATGCTAAAAGGAGCAGTTGTCTCTTATTTTGGGGTTAATATGTTGAGTTCTCCATTTCTTTCTTTCTTTTCATTTTGCTAAATTAGATATTTTTTTCAGATATTTAAAATTTTACTGTCATCTAATATATCCAAATTTCTTTAAACTTTGTGTCTGAAAACTTTTAGCATGCTTTCTAAGTCTTCTTTGAAATCATTGGTGTATCTTTGAATGAGAGAGGGCTGTATAAACACTGATCTGTTTCATACCACCTAACTCTTTTGAGTCGCTATTGATTCAGTAGTGTACACTTTTTGGATATAAACCAATTAACTATAATATTTTCCAACCCCTATTTTCCTTTCCCATCAATATCTTGCTGAAATCCAGATAAACTGTATCTTTGGTAATCCTCTCTTCACCCCTCCACCTTCCACCACTCCTGAAAATTCTGAGTAATCTGATGACCTTATGCACCAAAGAAATTGTTTCATTTGCTATACTATGTCTTACAGACAACTGTGAAAAACATTTATGTCTAGTCTATATCTGAAAATATTGTTTGTTAGGAATTATGCCCATTCAATAACTGGAAGCTGATAGAAAAATATTTATATCTTTATGATCAGAGTTTAAATATATATTGGCAAGAGTTCCATTTGAAAAAATATCACAACTATCTGTACGTGGTTAATTCTGCAATTCTGTGTGAAGTAGCTTTGCCATTGAATTGGTCAGGATTTCTTTAAAAAACAATCTTATGAACCAATAAAGTACAAAAATTATTATACCTTCATTTAGAATGTGATTTTCTATATGCCAAATGTTTATAAGTTTATAAAGTGGCAGAAATAAAAACAAACCTCTTAATTTCATATTTTTTAATTTCAGATTTGTGTATCTACTAGATTGTTCATCACAAATGAGTTGACTGATCCTCTTGAGTACAGAGGTCACTTCAGAACAGTGGTTTTGCTTCCATGGGATGTCTAGTAAGGTCTGGAGACATTTTTGGTTGTCATGACTGCATAGGAGTGCCATCGGGATCTAGTGGGTAGAGGCTAGGGATGCTGCCTAGAATTCTAGGATGCATAGGACACCTTCCAACAATGAAGAATTACCTGGCTTACAATGTCAGTCTTGTGGAGGTTGAGAAGCCCCACTATAGAGGTGTCTGATTATTGTCTACTGGTTTGCGTGGTGTAGCACTAATAGCCACATCTATGCTACCATAACACAAATGTTCCTAGAAATAAGTTACTAACCCATAGCCCAGATCTTCTGGGCTTTCCAATAGAAATGGCTCTTTACTTAAAGGTTGTGCTATAGTTTTCTACTAAGTCTTTTTTATTAAGTTTTACAATCATTTTTCTTAAAAGTACTTTAGTATCAATTCTACGAATTATTCCATCCATTAGTTCTTCTTCAGTTGCTAATTAAATTTTACATTGTTATTGTATTGTTAGAACTAACATAACCCAACTGCTCTAATCCCACCCCCAAACTTTACTTTTGTTGTTGCTCTCCAAGCTTAGTCCTAAGTCAGTTTTCCTAGAAGCAAGCCGTGAGAGGCAGATTCCTGTGCAAATGATTTATTGAGGAAGTGCTCCTTGGAGCTAGCAAAGTAGGAATTGGAAAAGAACAGTGGAAAAGGGAAGCAGCCAAGAAAAGAGGTAATTTCAGGACAAGAACTGTGGAGGGTTGCTTCTGCCTCTTCTGGGAGTGGCATCTGTGGAGTGGAAGCTTTGCCTTAGTCACTCCCCCTGCAACAGCCCAGAGCTGAGCTTTCATCAGGCCTCACAGATTGATCATTGGCTCTGAGCCTCCTTCATGGTTATAAATTCCCAGCACTCCCCCTCTCTGTGCCTTTGGGCAAAACTACTCCCCTGGCATGAGAAGCCCCTCAGATAAGAAAAGGAACATGCAGAAAAGGCAGGAGGTACCTAAAAATTGTAAGAAGGTGCAGGAGACATCTGGTAGACTATTGATGGTGTTTCCTGCATCCTGAAGTAACCATATGGTGCTAAGGTCAGTCCACATGGGAGTGTCAAGTACTCTCCCAGTGACAAATATCTATATAAATGTTTAGACTCACAAGGTAATAGTTTCTGAGAAATGTTAGCTTAAATTTTACTGTGCGACTTGCTGTCACTTCAAAATAATTGCATTTTATATCATAGTTTTAATATGAACTTCACATTTCCTATTTCTCTTCTTATGTGTTCTTAATCATAATAACCATAATTTCTATACTTCAGTGGGATTAGCATTCCCCCATGAGCTAGAACTATTAAATTGCTAACAGTCTCTCTATGATTTTTCTATTTGACTTGTTATGACACACTAATAATTTCATCAGAGTTTAGGTATTGTGAAATGTTACAATTTATACTGCTGGGCTTCAAACACAATGCATCAATAAAGCAAATTGTTCACTGAAAAATAAAATATTAAATAAGTTAATACCACATGAATTATTCTATACTACTTATTTTTAATATTTATTTTTAAGTTTTCCTTTTTTTTGATTGTACAGAAATTGTGAAGATATCCTAGATGTTTTACATAAGATTATTTCTGACTCTTACATTTTATATAAACATCTTTTTGTTGCTCTGACCAGTACTTGCTTCAAATATTACATAAGTTGAAAATTAACTTACAAGCCATGTACATTTCAGCTTTGATTCTCTCACTTGTAAGAGCTTAATACATCTGGGGAACAAAAAGTGATTGGCTTTTGCAACCATGCAAGGCTTCAAATGGCTGGATTCCAAGTCCATTTCTACTGAAGGCCATAGACAAAAAACTCTTTTTCTGTTGTTTTTTTTTTTTTTTCAGAGTTCTCTTCTACTTATAGACTGAATTGTTCTACCCTGAATTCCTTTCTTTTCTAAAGAACTTTGCTGAGAGTAAGGAAAAATAGTAACCACCACAACTTTGAATTTTCCTTACATTTCTTCTTTTTGTTATGTCTTTAAGGATACTGTCTGCCTTCTAAGATACCACTGGCTGAAGCTGAAATACACTTTTTTTTTTTAACAGCAAAAGATTCATCATCCTTCCAGGTTCTGATAATTGAGATCTTCTGATCACATTATATTTTAGGGTTTATTATGAGAGTTACCGTAGTACAGGTATCAAATTCTATAATAGGATGTAGGTTTGGCAAAAATAAAGATCCTAGTATCACTGTGGGGCAGACAATATGGAAGGTTTCTCTTTCTCTGTATCTCTCTCTCTCTTTCTCTCTCTCTGACAATAATCTGGAGGTAGGAAGGCCAGGGCTAATATGATAGCTTTGTTTCTCAAAGATGTATGACGATCCAAGCTCCTCCCATATTGTTACTCTACCTTATGCTCAAACAACAGTAATTTAGAAAGGAGGAAATGAGAATATCTTTTCCCTTTAAAGACAAAAGGGGGGTCATGATGGTGGCTCAGTTGATTAAACATCTGCCTTCGGTTCAGATCATGATCCCAGGGTCCTGGGATTGAGTCTTGCAGGGGGCTTCCTGCTCTGTGGGGAGTCTGCTTCTCCATCTGCCTCTCTCTCTCTCTCTTTCTGCCTCTCATGAATAAATAAATAAAATATTTTTTAAAAAAGACAAAAGGGGAAGAAGTTATGCTCATTTCATTCATACCCACTTGTCAAAACTTTACCAAATGGTCACACTTAAATTGAAAAGACCCTGGGAAATGTATTCTTTATTCTGGGTCATACACCACACTACACATTCTATTTCTGTGGAAGAAAAGGGAGATGGTTCTTAAAGTACCTTATCAGTGCCCACCCTATAGCTATACTATAGTGATATATAGTTCAATTAAACAGGAATATATAATAATTATAAACTGTACAACTAATCACATGGCTCTAAATATATAATAGAAAATTTAAGAGAACTAGAAGAATAGATGAATGAATGAATCCTCATAATGGGAACAAATACACCTTCATAATGGGAATTGTTTTATTAATAGTTCAACTTACAACAAATTGCACATGTTTAAAGTATACAGTTTGATAAGTTTTGATACATATATATCTCATGAAATCATTATCACTATCAAGAAAATAAAGTTTCCTTCCCAAAGTTTCCTTCATGCCCCTTACTGCCACCCCTCCTATCTGTTACCCACCTACCTCTGTCCAGGCAGGCACTGATATGCTTTCTGTCACTACAAATTAGATTTATTTCCTAGAATTTTATATAAATGAAAACATACAATGTACATTTTTACATTTTTTTAAAATATGGCTTCTTACATTCGCCATGATTATTCTGAGTTTCATCTGTACTGTTGTTTATATCAGTGAGTTAATTCTAATTTATTGCTAAATAGTATTTACCTTGGTCTGTTTATTTATTCATCTGTTGCTAGGTCTTTGAGTTGTTTCCATTCTTCACTATTACAAGTAAAGCTCTTACCAACATGTGTGAACAAGTCTTTGTAAGGACATATGCTTTTTTTTGTTTTTAGTAAATATCTAAAAGTAGGATAGCTATATATGTGGCAGAAAGTATGTTTAAATCTATAAGAAACTTAAAAAAAGAAAATCTATTTTCCATTTCACATTCTCCCCAGTAATATATGAGAATCCCAGCTCTTCCATATCTTGGTTTGGTCAGCCTTTTTAAATTTAAGGGGTATATAGTTGTATCTCACTGTGGTTTTAATTTAAATTTCTCTAATGACAAATGATGATGAATGTTTTTTCAAGTGCTTAATAACTAGCATATATCTTCTTTATTGACGTGTCTATCTACATTTTTATCCCATTTTTAGGTTGTTTTTTCTTAAGTTTTGAGAAATCTTTATATAATCTGCATAACAAGTTCTTTATCAGATATCTGATTTGCAAATATTTTCTCCAAGACTATGCCTTGACTTTTTATTCTTTTAATAGTGCCTTTTAGGAAGCATTTTTTCTTTTATAGATCTCATTTTGGGAGTGAATCTAAGAAATCTTTGCTTAATCCAAGATCATGAAGTTGTCTAGATTTTTTTCTAGAAAGCTTACAATTTTAGTTTTTACATTTAGGTTTAAAATCTATTTTGAGGTGTTTTTTTTTTTTAATATGATGTGAGGAATAGATTGAATTTCTGCTGCTATTTCTTCTTGGATATATAGGTATTCAATATTTTCTAGACCATTTGTTGAAAAGACTATTATTTTTTCAACTAAATTGCCTTTCACTGTTGTCAAAAATCAGTTGGCTTGATCGTGATTCTATTTGTGGATTCTATTTTGTTTCATCAATCTATTCGTCTATCTTAACCCCAACACCATACTGTCTTTCCTACCTTTTATAGCTTTATAAGTAAACTACAATGAATAAGCTTTGTAAGTACACGAGTTTCAGGACTTTAGATAAATCTTGTAGTGAGCTAGTGTAAGCCTCAAACTCTGCTGTTGTTCAATATAGTTTTTGGCTTTTCTATTGCCTTTGCTTCTCCATGGACTTTTTAAAATCAGCTTGTCAATTTCTACCAAAAAGCTGCTAGGTTTTTGATTGGGATTGCATCTGTAGATCAATTTGGAGAGAACTAACATCTTAACAATATTAAACTTTTCAATCCATGAAAATAGTATATCTTTTTTTCCTAGGTCTTTAATATCTCTTAGCAATGCTTTATAGTTCTTATTGAACATGTCTTTCATATTTATTACCAAGTATTTCATTTTTTTTAAATCAGAAATGGATGTAAATTTTGCCAAATATATTTTTTCATCCACTGAGAAAGTCCTATCAATTTTTCCTTTTAGTCTGCTGATATTGAAAATTACATTGATAGATTTTCAAACGTTAAATCAATGTCAGACGTTTTTATTCCTGGGAAAAATCCAACTTGGTTATGATGTAATACAATTTTCACCTACTGTTGGATTCAATTTGCTAACATGTTGTAAGAATGTTTGTATCTTTGTTAATGAAAGATATTAATCTAGTTTCTTTCTGTTGTCTTTGTCTGATTTTGGTATGAGAGTAATGCTGGCCTTGCAGGATGAGTTGAGAAGTGCTACCTCCTCTTTGATTGTCTGCCAGAGTTTGTGTAGAATTTATATTATTCCTTCCTTATGTTTGGTAGAATTTCCAGTAAAAGCATTTTCAGCTCTCTTTGTCAAAAAATTTTTACTTGAAATTCACTTTAAAAATATGTATAAAGCTATTAGGTTATATATTCCTTCCTGAGTGAGTTTGGTAGTTTGTCTCATTCAGGGAGTTTGTCCGTTTTGTCTCAGTTATTGAATTTGCTGGCACAAAGTTGTTCATAATATTGCCTCATCAGCCTTTTAAAATCCTGTAATGATATCACTGCTCATTTACGATACTGGTACTTTTTGTTTTTTCTCTTTTTTTTCCTAATCAGCTTAAACAGAAATGTATACATTTTATTGATTTTTATTTAAAAAAAAAAACTATCAACTTCTGGTTTCATTGATTTACTCTACTTTTTTTTTCCTTCTGTTTTATTGATTTTTGCTCTGATCTTTATAATCTATTCAGCTTACTTTGGGTTTCATTTGCTCCCCACCCTTTTTTTAGGTACAATGAGATCACTGGTTTTAGATCTTCCTTTTTGCTAATACAGGCTTATAGTGCTAAAAGTTTCCCTCTTGGTATTACTTTAGCTGTATCTTGAGAATTTTGATATGCTGTTTTTCCATTTTTATTCAGTTAAAAATATAATAGTAAAAAAAAGGCAAGGGAACAATAATAATAGGATTCAGATTAATGATTACTTTGGGGTAAGGAGAGGCAAAGTCATGAGATAAAGGGACCATATTCTTTACATACAGTTTTTATAAGGAACTAGCTTCAACTAACAAAATAAAAGCAGGTAGGCATGAACAAATCATAATGATGAGAGGTATCATCAACCAAGGATGTGATTAATCACATTCTATATAATATAGGTGGAAAAAGAGCCAATAATTTCAGTGTTAGGTACTATTCTAAAGAAATTGTTGAACATAAAAAAAAATGAAAGTACAAGAATGTTCAGAGCACCATTATTCCTAAGAGCAAGAAAATAGAAAAAACTTAAATATCTATAAACAATAGGTACAGTATGCTATGTTCACATAGGAGAATACTTTATATACTAATGAATACTCTATACAATCACAGTTACAGAATCCAAATTATTATTTCCTGGAAAACTGGTTGCTTAAAAATATATAGAGTATGATGACACCACTGATACAAAGTGCAAAACTTTGCAAAAAAATTTGTATGTATATTTTGAGCAATTAACATATATGTAGTCAAAGGAAAATAAATTAATGTACATTATAAGTAACAAATTCAGGAGTGTGATTACCTGGTGGAGAGAGAGAAATGAGAAGAGTAAAAGAACTCAGAAGGCTTGAATTATTTAGTAATAGTTTATTTCTTAAATTTGGTGGCACTTGCTTTATATGAACAGAAGGGCTGGAAGACAACTCCTAAAACTACTTTACCTTACTCCCACTTGCCCATTCAGACCTACACTGCAGAATGCATTTTTCTCTGATCTTAGGGTAAAATCTGAAGTGAGTGACTTTTTTGATCATAGATTAAAAAATTTTCCCATTACTTCTATCCACTAAAAATGTGTCCATTTAATAATGGTATATCTAGTTCAGTGAAATAATAAAATACTGACTTTATGTGAAGATAAAGTATCTTCCCTCCCCTAGCTGGGGCTTGCTTCAGGTGGGCATTCTGTAGGGAGTGAGTGAGATGAGCTAGACTTCTCATTGCCTTACATAAGTCCAGGTTCCCCTCTTCCAGAGACCAGGTTGCTTCTGGATTCTCTAGGGTTGAATTGTTCTTGTGGGTGGGAAGGAGGAGAGAGAAGTAATAACTTACTGGATTGAGACAGTGTCTGTGATCTAGTGTTGGAACTCTCCAGGATTGAACTGTGATTGAAGCTGGCTTTCTTGAGGCCCTTTTGTGTTTCTGTTGGTTGGAGAGACTGCTCTTCAGTTCCACTACTGGGAATCTTTGACTTTCAGTTACCTTGTGTGAAGGAACTCTCTTATCCCCTAGGCATCCAGTAGTACACACCCAGCCTCTTTCAATCCTGCTGTCCTGGGCTTTGGTCAGGCTCTCAGGGTCTCTCAACTTCCCAGTTGTTCTCTCTGCCTTCACCTGTCCAGCCTCCAATAATTTCTCCATATTTCCATCAGTGTTAGTGATTGTGCCATTTTTCTATTTAAAATTTGAAGGCTACTTCTTGCTGTATAATATTGCCCATACTTTTTAGGATAACATACAGTGACTTTCACAATCTACAAAGTACTTCACCTCTTTCCAGTTTTATCGTTGACCCCTCTGTGCCATGCACACTCCACTCTAGCTATACTGGCTTCTTACACATTTACTCTCATGAATACATATGCTTATACATGCTGGGATTTAGTTGTCTTCTATTTTCTGCATCTCACACTTATTGCTGCCCTATATAACACACAGTCATTAGAGTGCTCTTTATCTCAGAAATATATTATATATCCATGCTGTCTACATTCTTTTATCTATCTTCTATCTATCATCATTTATCTATCATCTAATGTATTAATGTGACTAATGGTTAGTCTAGACTCTCAGCCAGTGAGAAGGAACTTTTCACAAGATGCTTCACCTTAATGATGCTACACTGTTTTATTTTTATGTTCTAAAAAGGATTTTATTTACTTATTTGAGAGACAGAGAGAGAGAGAGAGAGCACATGAGTGAGGGGAGGGCCAGAGGGGAAGGGAAAGGGAGAAGAAGAGAATCTCAAGCAGATTTTGCACTGAGAGTAAAGCCAGATGTGGGGCTTGATCTCATGACCACAAAACCATGCTCTGAGACAAAACCAAGAGTTGGATGCTCAACTAACTTAGCCACCCAGGTGCTGCTATACTGTTCTATTTTAATTCCACCTTTACTTCTCCTTGATCTCTCTTTCTTCCATTATTCATCTTTAATTAGTAACTAGTTCTCACCATTCATAGATGACAATGAAAAAGTGGACTACTGGAGGTACTGCAAAATTGCCAAGGAAGTATACCATGAAGTTTTATATATTCTGTGGCAAAAAGTAACAGTCAATTAATTAGAAAGCAAAGATCAGCAAAAAGTTAGACTGGGAGAAATACTTTTACCTTATCAGAAACATCATATAGATCCCTATAGCTTGAGAGGATTGCTCTACTGTTGTATGAACAGCATGTGAATAAAATTATGGCTTGAAATTTGTCATGCTTGAGGGCCTTTAAAGAGAATTCCACAGCTGGTTTGTGTATGATGCATTTCCATGGGGACTGTGCCATAAAGCTCATATTGTTTAATCATTCATTAGTTCATTCATTTTCAGAAACATATACCCTGCACTAAACAGATGTATGCCAATATTATCTTATCAATTGTTCCAGGTCTCATTAAGAGTGCCCTTTCTACTCTGTAACCTCTATTCCTGACTAGGCTAGGCAAAGCCAATGACTGCCTCTTTTCTATTACCATACCAACTCTATATACCTTTACTGTTCACACTTACCATATTGAAATGTGTATTTGTGTCTCCCTAAATATATTTTGAGCCCCTTTGGGGCAGGGATCATGGCTTATTCATCTTTGTGTCTCTAATACCTAGCATAGAGCTTGACACATAGCAGATGCTTGGTAAATATTTGTTGAAACAAAATAAAATATTTACTATAGTTCTTCATCGAAACTCATAAAATTTGCATCCCCTGCCTCCCCAGACACTTAATCATCTATATGAAGGGAAAACTTGATTCAGAATAATGAATAGACAGTATTAGACTCTGTAGAGCTGGCCCTGAAATAAAAGACAGCTTTCTGGCTTCCAATTTTTTCACTTCTCTCAATGGCTGTTGTCAAAATGACCTAGGACTTAAATTTTGAATATAATGATAAAGATTTTTCAGCCCTGGTCCTACCTTCCCATCCTGCCATATTGACACAGTTAACTGCTTGCTCTTGCATTCTCAGTCTTTCAAAATTCTTTCCTGTCATGATTTCCTTAATGTTGTTCTGCTCTGGGTTTTGTGTTTTGTTTTGTTTTTATTCTAACTATCTTACTGCCCCTTCTTAGTTTCTTAGTATCTGTCTCCATTCTTTGACACTCATCTCATCTACACATGCTTTTCTGGAAAAATCATTCCTCCTTGGTTTTTAATTATTATCTATACATAAATCACTCCCAAATCACCTTCTGTAGCCTAAATCTCTCTATTGTACTCAGAATTATATAACTACCATTTATCTGTACATTCAAAGAGAACTCCAATATAACATCTTCTCCAAGAAACGGAAAAACCTCCTATAGTACTGTGTATCGCTGTTTTTGTTCTACCAAGGCAGAACTCTTGGAGGCAGTGATAAATCTGTGCATCTCCCACACAGGATCATCCTTACTTGTTGGAAGACCCTTTTCTTTCTACCTTCACATCCATGACCTCTGTGCACCATAGTGGCTTCTACTTCACTCTCCCTCATCTATGCTCTGCCATCTTGACAGACCAATCCCTCCAAAATGTGAGCTGATAATGTCACTTTCCTGCTTGCAGTCTGTTCTTGGATCCTTGTTATAATCAGAAAGCAAACCAAATTCCTTAGCACAACATAAAGATTCTTTGTATTTCAGGCCATTACCTGTCCAGCCTGACCTCTCGGCTTCCTCATATCTTGCTCTAAGTCTCTTCTAAGTTGAAATACTGGTGACTCCTTCAAGCGACCCCCTCATCTCCCGCCTTTGCAGATGTTGCTTGTCCACTTGGAGCATCCTTAAACTTCATTAGTGTTCCACTTGGGTAAAGTGCCCTTCTAAATTTCATCAATCATTCACATTTATTCAACACAGATTTGCTATGTGTTTGAGACACTGAGCACTAGAGATAACTGCTGAATAGATTTAGTTTTTTCTTTTATGAAGCTTACATTTTAACAGGGGAGACAGTAATTAAACAGAAAATTATAATAATATATATGTAATTAATTACAGGCTTAGGTAAAGGTCATAAGGAAAGGTAAAGAGTATGCCGAAAGATAACTGCAGTAGAATTTCCTTTCCCACAATAGTTATCACATTGCATTGAAATTGTTTATTTGTCAAGTTTCAAAACTAGACTTGGGCTCCCTAACTATGAGCTCCTTGAGGCTAGGGCTTCTTTATTATTTCTCTTTATATTATCACTGCTCAAAAAGGATTTGGGTCACAGAAGGTGACAATGGTTATTTCTTGAACTAATGAAACTAAACTTGTACCTACTGAAATAAAAGTTGGCAGGGAGTTGGCTATCTCTGGAAGTGTTATATGTTGTGACATAGGGGGGAAGCCCCACATTTTGGAAGATGTGAATGAACTGATCTCTAAGGTCTCTTCCAAATCTAAATATCATGATAGGTTAGTGATCCATGGGGTTAAATAACTTAGAGAAAGGAACTTGCCTTATGTATGTTGCTGATACAATACCTAGGAAAATGCTTCCTGGGAGTAAACCTTTACTGTGTAGGATATGAGATTACAGATGTCTGGTTTTTTGAGGTCCATTGTTAACTTCAGGATAATCCAGACTACAAGGAGGTAGTCCACAAGTGGACTCAGAGGTGATGTAGTTTGGAAAGCTAAATAATAGCTTGAGAGCTCAGCAGCTATTACTGTTTTTAATATTTTAATGTTTTCTTTGTTAATTATAATATTTACTCAATTCACGGGTCTAAACTACCTAATGGGGTTGTGCTTTATATGATATAAGATATTAGAGCAAAAAAAGAGGCCAATTGCAATTTTCTGAGCAGACACAAAAGTGCAAAACTAGGTGACATTTAATAAGCCAACTCATTTTCTTCTTCCTTTACTGTTTCCCTCACCATGGAAGCACAGGCCTGCTTTCTGAAATTGACAAGAATTGAACACCCTTTGTTACAGCATGAGATGCCTGATCCCATTCCAAGATTTTCTGTCCTGATGCCATAATACCCACCCCTCTTTCCTTTGAATGGCACTTAACACAATGCATTTGTGACTTGCCATGTTCAGGCATGGAAATGACTATTGCTTGGTGGAGGGAAAAATTACTTTTCAGTGGTTTTTGTTTTTACTTGTTATGGCTCTGAATTTTTCCTGCTTTGCCATGACGGCTAAAATGTGCACAGCATTTCTGTGCCATCCGCAAACATATTTTCAGCATGCCTGTTTTCATGAAGAAAGTGAAGGAAGCATAAGCTTGGCACGACACTAAGTATGGGGTGTGTGCATGAGGACCATCTGTTCCACATACACTCTGCTCTGCTCTGACATGCAGGAGGAAAGAAATCTGTGAAATCGGAAGGTGGGTTTTTTAAGGTGTTAACTACCAAATAACGTGGGTAATGGGTTTGGGGATACCACTCTCGCCATTTGTTGGGAACTCTTCCTCTCTGTCAACTTTGACAACTTTCAGTTAGTCATGGTCAGACCAATACTTACTGATTAGGTCAGTGCTTCATAAGACAAAAACTGTGTCATTATTTTTATGTTGGGATTGGAAGAGGGAGGGATGAAGAGTGTTAGTTTGGAACATATTTTAGTTTAAAAATGTGTCAGTTAGCCATGCCATTAGGGAGGGGTGTTGCCGCTTTTTCTGTGCTTCTCCTGGAGCTGGATGTGCATGACAGAAACTCTGGAGCCTGCCTTACAGCAGAGGCGTCCTTATAGTTTCTTTCTGGGGACTGGAATTCTAGGGCTGCTGCCAGATGCCACCAGAAGTGACCACTTCTTCTCATTGACTTCTTCTTATGGAAAATCCATACTCATTCCACAAAACTACAGGACTGGTTTCACCCAGGACAATGAAGGTTTTTGTCCTACTTCTCAATCCTAAACATGGTGAGCAGCCAACACAAGGTGTTCCCAAAACTGGTTTCTTTAATCATTGGCTGAATATTTCCAGTACCAACTTAATATCTGTGATTTAAATCAGAATCCTGATTCTCCTGGGCTAATTCTTGATATCAAGAGAGAACTGATGCTCAATGAAAGAGAGAAAGAGAGAAAATCGCAACCCTGTGAAGATCTCGTGTGATATAAATGGAGGCTTGATTAAAAACTTTTTACCACCACCATCCCCCCTCATCCCCGCCCCCAGAAAGGAAATGGTGGAGCTAGAATCAAACTGACTCTTGCCAGGCTTCTTGGTCATGGAAATGATGATCTGATGATTACCAAGCTGCACCCGTTTCCCTAGGGAGTCAGTGTTTAGGAAATGGATAACTGGCTGATTTGCATGAACTGAGACTGAAGCAAGCACACATTTGAGCTGTCTTCTGTGGAGAGTCAGATCCACGGGGTGGACTCCGTTCAATAGAACAGCCAATGACATCGTAACATCTCTGAGAAATAACTGGGCTACCCACTCCCCTGAGATGCCTAGACACTGTTCTCTTGCCTCATTTGGCAGCTTTCTTCTACAGGAGTTAGATTTTTGTGGCATTCCTGAGCTCAACCCACAGCTCTTTTATTGAGAAAGAATACGATTTAAATACAAAGAGACAAACTGATAAGTCAGAGTGTGTCCCCAGGAACCCATCATCTGGGAAATTATACTAAACTATTATCAAAATCTATTTCTACAATCCTAACGCAGATAGAGAACTTACCAAGTAAATGTCAGGGGTGAGGAATGGGCTCTGGCAATTGGATTTAATAAACAAGAATTTTTTTCTCCTTTGGTCAAATGCAACATAAAAAGAAGAAAAAGCAACTCTTTAGCTCACTAAAAAATGTTTGTTTTGGGAGTGCTGGGATGGCTCAGTGGATTAAAGCCTCTGCCTTCAGCTCAGGTCATGATCCCAGAGTCCTGGGATAGAGCCCCAAATCAAGGGGGAGCCTGCTTCCCCCTCTCTCTCTGCCTGGCTCTTTGCCTACTTGTGATCTCTGTCTGTCAAATAAATAAATAAATAAATAAATAAAATCTTTTTTTTTTTTTTTTAAAGTACGTTTTGGAGCACCTATTATGTATTGGCTATTCAGGATAAAAAGATGGAAAATTAAGTTCTTGTCTTTAAATTAACCATCTTTTGAATGACTGTCTAGTATGCCGACCTGTGAAATGGCTGGAATGGAGGCATTCTCACGATACTAAGGATGCAGACAGGAGAGAGCACTGGAGTCTGCCAGGATAAGGGAAGTTTCTGGAGGAAAGAGTCCTGGGTCATGTCAGAGGACCGGAGGTATAGGGTAGCAGGGTAGCAGGTAAGAGGACGGTTTTCTTAGGGACCAGTAAGTGCCCACTGTAGAAGAGATAGAGTGGATTTCAGAGGAAAGTAGGGTTTGTTCTGTCTAGAATTCTGGGAGCTAATGATAGGGAGAAAAATGAAACCGAAGAGATATATCCAGTGGCCACATCATACTTGACTCTCATGACTATTCAAAGCACAAAATCTCCTTTAAAAAGGAAATAGCAAAGCTAAGTGTTCATTTGGGGGTGCTGGTCTGCCTGATTGTATAGTCCTTGAGTTCACGGTTCTTCTCTTCTTCATTCAAAGATCTTGGACAGTTACAAGAAAGCAGAAAGAAAAGGAGAATTATACCCCAATTCCTGTTTCCTCTTCTTTTGACTGCTCCCCCTTGAGAACTAATCTTGAATGGCATTTCAATGCTCTGATTTTTACATAGAGCTTTGTTAAAAAACAAAATTCGGCTGAGGAAATTTGAAAATCTAATTGGCTGTATTCAAAGATTCATGAATCAGACAGCATCTCATCTAGCAGATAGAAAGAAGCGCTGAGGAGCTGAACAAAATGGAAGGCTTTTATGGGCAGAAGAGGGAAAGGAGTGAATTGTTTCAGGCAAGGTCACCTTCCCTTGGGGGATGCAAAAGGTCTAGAAAGTAGATTACCTCACTGGCACTAACCAGGAAATTTGAGACTGACCACTTAGGATTATACTTCTGGAAGAGGTTGGAACTTCAATCAGGTTAGGTATTAAGTCGGGGTTTGGGCTTAGCATGAATGACTCCATTTTGGGCCTGTTATCTCTTTTTAACAGCTTCAACACACAGCAAATTTTACTGGGGAGAGAGAGGGATGGTATCTCCCGAGCAAATATCCTTAAGAATGTGAACTTGTGGAAAGTGACATCACTGATGTCCCTTTTAGGTCAGGCTACCAGGAATAACACAGTAATAATAAGTTTCCACAATCAATGCAAAAGGGCGTGGGATATTCTCTAACCTTCTTATGAATGCCACCATCTCCTTCTCCCGCCTCAGTGCTTCATCATTTGGGTTTAGTAAAGGGCATAGATTCCAGAAAAAATGAGTTTTTGCATTTTATTTTCCCAGTTGTTGCCTGACCAATACTGGAGATACAGACTAAGTAAGAGTGAATGCCTCTTTCCCCTCCTTCTTCTCCATCATCCTGCAATCCTATTATCTTTAAAGGGAAAGAAATGGTTTCTTTGCCTAGGTACTCATCCCATATCTCTCTGACGTGGGACAAGTAGACCTTCTATATTCTAGCAGATTAATGAAGGGGAAGTGTCTTGTTCAGCAGGGGTCCATGATTGGAGGTTGGTTACTGAATGTGCTTATTCACATTTTCCCTGTGCTGGTTGGGCTGCCAGCTGTCCTACATTCTGTTTCTATCACTGGTTTCCCTTTGCTTTTAGCTCCTTCATTTGGCTCTGTCTGTTTTAGCTGCTATCTCCTGTATGTATGGTATAGATTGAAAATTATATTTGTGATGAGGGGAGTTTTCATTTTGATGGTTTTGATTTTATTTTACAACAGAGCCAGAGCAAAATGGACTTTGCACACACTCCCTCCCCCTCTTCGGATTATTGATTCAAACTAATTTCAGAAGTTACCTGTTTGGTATGATCTAGCCACATCACACATTCTAGCTTATCAGAATTCAAGTCTCATGACTAAATGCAATAAAAATGTTCAAATATATCCAAACAGAGTTAGGTTTCAAATTTAGATGGAAACCTTATGGTGTCAATCAAATACACATGACATATGTAACTTAAATCCTTAGCTATTTCAGAGATTTTGAGAAAAGAAATCAAGGATCATGTTGGTTTCCTCTGACCTCTTCCTGGGGTGAGGCTTATAAATCCTATAGTTGCATCACTCATGTTTCTATCATGAAATGGAAGAACATAATTTTAATATTTGAACAAAGACATTGGATCTATGATCAGGAATTATTTAGCAGGTTTCAACAGTCACCGAATATTGCCAGGGTTTCACATGGTTTCACATCGTTTTTCTCAATGTGTGAGGTGGGGTTAATCATGTGTTAATATTCAATGAAAATTCACTGGTGGAAAGAAATCTTTACCAATTAATGACTAAGCTAACGATTTCCTAATCTCTACTGTGAATACAAGAAAGCCATGGAAAGAGTGCACAATTAGGCTTACAGGAGAACCTGTAATACTCTGAAGACAAGTTAATTGTATCTTACAGCATGTCTAAATTTTACTGACTATTTGATATTGATGTTTTAAGCTTCTGATATATGGATAAGCTTTCCAAAAGCATTTCATCTTTACCGTTCTAGAAAACTGTCTTTTGTTCATCCACCAAAGGTCTGTACCCTAATCTTAAAGCATCCTTTGTTTCTTTGAATACAGAAAAAACTTAGAAATTTGCCAATTTAGTTCAAGCATTACTGCTTTTATTTTCAGTTAATAAAGGTGCTGGGGGAATTTGGTAGTGATAGATATTATATAATGATGATTTTGAGAATAACTAGACTAATCAGCTTCACATGGGGACTCTGTGCCTTGGTATATGGTGACTTGTTCTTTTTGCTTGCTCTAAAGTACAATAGAGAGGCTTATAAAATCAGCAGGTAATGGAGGACTGACTTGAGGAGGAGGTTATTTTTCAGACATAATTAGGAGCCTGGAAAACAGCGTGCTGCTGGCATTAGTTGTTCAATGATGGTAGAGCCACTGTCTCTATATCTCTTGGCTTTCTCGTCACGCGTCAACTCATGGTCACAAAAATGGCTGCCACACTTCGGCTGCTGCAGGGAGGATGGGTGTGGCTGAAGGGGCTTGCCACTAGAGCCTCTTTACTTAAAAAGATTTTTCTTTATCCTAGAAGCCCCACCTGGATATTTCTGCTTTTACATCTTATTGGCCATGAAGAGGTCTGAAGGGCATCTGTAGAAAAACCACAGAAACTGGGACGAGGACACGTCACCAAGAGCATCTCTCACAGAATGTGCTCAACACAATCACAGTGATGTGATTTATTTATTCGTTTTTAATAACACCTTAGACAAGAGTTTTATGATCGAGAAGGGAAATGGGAGCCATCTAGCTGGTCTTGCACAAGTCCCCCTTTTATATGCTGTATGTCGGCATCTCCTATGATGGCTCTTTGGTATCTGGGTTGAGCTTAACTAAACATTGATTAAATTCGGGATAGAAACCAATACAAGGTGTGCCCCACAGTGCAGTGTGACATACTGTGATTATTGTCAACTACGGCTATGGGTCAAAGAATGCTGTGCAGCAAACTTCTAAAACTCAGAGGATTTAGACAGTCATTCCCTTATTTTCAGGTGGCTGTGTGTGGCCGATTCGCCTGGGCTACCTTACCAGCTCTATGTGCCCCAGCTTCTCTGCAGCCCCCAACCAGGGCAGGTTGGAGATCCCAGGCATAGACTTCCAGGGTGAAAGCCAGGCTCAAGCAACAAGCCCATCACAAAAATACTCTTCTTCTTCAGGAGGCTGCCTCCACCTGCTTCCTAACATCTCCAAGGCCACAGCAAGCCCCACAGCCAAGTACTGAATTCAGGAGGCTTAGAAATAAATTTACCCACAGAGTGAACATTTTTGACAAATCATATCTGCCACTATCTTTCCACCAACTTTGGGCACAATGAAAAATCGTGATTGCTCTAGCATACCTAGAATCAAACAGCACTCTTTTCACCATGTATTTGAAAAACAGTGATAGAAGGAGAGCTTCATATTCTAACTTCCTTTCTTCTTCTTCTTCTCCTTTTTAAGATTTTATCTATTTATTTGACAGAGATAGAGAGAGAGAGCACAAGCAGCAGAAGCAACAGGCAGAGGGAGAGGGAGAAGCAGGCTCCCTACTGAGCAGGGAGCCAGGTGCAGGGCTTGTTCCCAGGACCCTGAGATCTGAGCCAGCAGATGCTTAACCAACTGAGCCACTCAGGCGCCCATAGTCTTCTTACCTTCTGTTCTTAATAAATTATATATTTTAAACACGGGGAGTGATAAAACCTGCTATCCTGCCCAGAGTCTCTACAAAATATTAATGGAAACTTGCTTGGCTGACTCCAGTGAAGTTGTCAGAATCCCAGACCTCTTAAGGGAGGAGCCTCTCAGAATGCCACTCTCAAGGCAGATATATATTTCCAAGTCTTTGTGCAGGAAAGAAAAATCTGGCTTGGAAAAATAAGTTTGATATTATATAAATGTGCAGGTGTCATGAAGAGTTCTTTCTTTTCCAGAGATTAGGGCACATATCTAAGAAGGGAACGACCCTGAAACATCATGCTGACAAGATTTGTGATATTTCATGACCTAAGCGATCCTGTCTTATGGAGCTTTATCTTGTAACTTTAAAATTCTTACTATCCTATAATCGCCATTCTCTCACACAGCCCATACCCCATTATTGCCGATGTGCTGACCTGGAGCCACCTGTCTAGATGCCCTTTACTCTTTCCTCCTGCAGAGTAGGTCCGCTATGCTTTGTAACACATTCAGGATGGAGAATGACTGAGTAATACTAGTATAATAGCTAACATATATCCGACACTTTGGACACTTTACTACATGGGATAAATGGTATTGTTTCCCCTCGTAATAGATGAAGAAATGGCTGCTTTGTACATATAAGCGACTTGCCTGAGGCCATAGAATGGGCTTTATTTACTTAAAAACTAAAAAGAGTCTACAGGTTTTTGGTTCAAGCTAGAAATAAAAGATAATTAATGTGTTTTACCGTGTATTGAATGAAAAAATATTATCATTGAGGATGATGGACATGTTCTTTATTATGAATAGATTAACTACATCTGGTACACAATACCACCTACATCATATAAATAAAGGAAAAAAATTATCATTGACCTTTCTGGTGCTTCGTGAGAAATAGAAATGCCAGCGAAGAGGTCTTCAATGCGATCTTGAAAGAAGATGAACAATTTTAGAACGGAAATGTAGCCCAGAATTACTTTCAAAACACTGCAATGCAAATCACAGCATTGGTTCATGCACTCGTTTGAGGAGGAGGTGGTCTCTGAAAGATGATGGGATTGACCTGAAGAATTATGATAGAAAGAGTTCACGGTATTATACTACTTTTGTAAGTGGAGGAGAGACAGAACTCCATTTTCTGGAGAATTGATGTGCACAGTGAGCTGAGCGAATATCATCCATAAAGTCAAGAGGAGCTGAGCTGGTTGAACGGATAGGGCACATATTAAATTGATAGTGATTAATTAGTTTTATGTCACTTTGGCGCTTTTAGACTTGTTCATGGTGTGGTTTTCAATTATTTTAGTATTATTGGAAGAGCCAAGATTAGACCGTAGTTATTAGAATTAGATGAGTTACCTTATTTGCAGAGTAGGATAACCTTTGCTATTTTCCTTTCACGTGATCAGTGCCATTTGCAGAGGGAAAAAAGTGAGGTGGTGTGAACATATACAAAGGCTCAACAGTGGACTAGATTTTTTAAAAACAGGATCAGATAAATCACGTGCTCAAGATTCGAAAGCATATTTAAGATAAGTTGTTTAAATTCTTATCGTCACTTGTTATTTTTTAAGTTAGTTATCATGAGAAGCAAAAAGACAAGCAGGACTGGACATCCCAATTTCTGAGAAACAATTAGAAAATGAAAACATCCTGAAATCCTCACATTTGATTCAGAAAATATTTTCCCTGTAAAGTCACACAAGGGAACAACAGGCTTATAGATCTATCTCTACCTCTACCTCTATCACTCTCTCTCTCTAGCTATCTCTGTCTCTACCTTAATCTATCTGAGACGCTCTTAATGAGACTCTGTGAATTACTGCAGGGATCAGATGGAGTATATTCCTGGAAGCCATGTTTGTTACTAAGCCTTATTCCATTACATTGTCAGTTGAGGAGTGAAATCAAGAGGGTCAATAATCCTTTGGAAGTTATTAACAAATACAGCAACATAATACTATGCTCCACATAGACAGAAGGTCCAAGAGACTGTGTACATGTTGGTGGGGGGCAGGGAGGGAGGAAGGGAAAGGGAGGTCTGGCAAGTGACTAGTATAGAAATCCTTCTTTCATAGTGAACCTGGTAAAAGACAATTCAATCTCCTGATGTGAATTCTACCCCCACCCCGTCACTTCTTCTGAACTCTCATTCCAATAATTGCTCTATTCTCTTCTGTATATTCAAACTCTTCCCCTTTAACATATAAACAAAGAAAAATCTCCCTTATTTAAAAAAAAAATAAAGTCCCACTGTTGACCTCATGACTTGTTGCTCCCTTCTTTTCAGAGGCACTTTTCGAGAAAGAGTATTCTCTGCTTCTATGTTTTTATCCAGTGAAAATGGCTATATGCTTCAGTCAAGATCATTGTTTATTCCAAGGTCCATCTTTTAACATCCTATATAATTTTTTTATTATGTTTATTGTCTGCCTTTCTCCCATTAGAATGTAAGCTCCAAGAGGACATGCATCTTTATTCATTTTGCTCTCTCATGTGTCCGCAGATTATGGAATGGTGCCTGGCACAGATAGTGTTCAAACCAAATCTACTGAGTAAGTGAGTAAGTTAATGAGAAGGGAGATGTGGCCTGTTTAAGTTGTTAATGCTATCACTGTCTCTCCTTCCCATCTGATGTTCTCTGAGGGGCAGATATCCAGTGACTGGCTATAACTCTTATGGGGCGCTTTTGTATATTATTTACAGACCCCATTAGAACCTTCTACCCTTCAGCATCTGCATATGTGCATAATGCATTGTCTGGTGAATTGGGAAAAATCCTTTTGTGACAGCTCTGATCTGGCTTCTTTCTAGACATGGGAATTCATAAATCCTTGCACCCCCCCCCCACTAAAGTCCAGAAAGGAAAATATAATTTTGCTAGAATAAAGACTACATGGGAAGAAAATTGATGATTGAAAAGAACTGAGAAATTATCAGTATAAGTTTATCCTCTAAATATTCAGCTTTAAAACCTACACATGAGTCAGAACAGAGATAAGCAGACTTACCTAACTCACAGGCCAGTCAATGAAGGTATTAACATATCTGGAAAAAAATATGCTACAGAGTTATAGGAATGGAAATACAGGAAAAATTTGGCAATAAACAACCAAGAGTGAGCAATTTTATTTTCCTCTTTGATCAATGAACATTTTCTCCTAAAAGCTGAAGGGCCTTTGAAATGAGAACAATACAGTATAATTTCTTTTTAGGAAGTCAAAGAGCTTAAAACAAGAGACATTTCTATGAACATCAGAAACAAAGATAGATCATGTGGCAAGTCAAAGAAAGTAAATAGAAATCATATGTATCAGTTCAAGTCTAAAAATCCTCCCATATTCTTGTCTGCTTTTTCTCTCTCTTCCCTCATCAGCCTCCTCAGTGGGGAAGGTAAAAACTTCAGTCTTTGGTTCTTGCCTTGGAAGAAAGCTAACTGTCCACAAATAGTCACATTATACCCTTTGTTATTGTGGTAAATCACTGAAGTTTTCAAATTTTTCTTAGCCCTTAGACCAACCTGGACACAGCAACTATGACCTTGAAGAGAGGTATTAATGTAACAAAAGGCTCAAGATTTGTAACATTACCAGGATTGTGTGGGTGGCTCAGTCAGTTAAGCATCTGCCTCTGGCTCAGGTCATGATCCCAGGGTCCTGGGATCAAGTTCTGCATCAGGCTCCTTGCTCTTTGGGGAGCCTACTTCTCCTTCTCCTGCATACTCTGCTTGTATGCTCTTTCTCTCTCTCTGTCAAATAAATAAATAAAATCTTAAAAAAAAAAAAAAAGATTTGTAAGATTACCTTAGCACTAGTTAGCAAAAAATAGTTGGAAAAGTTGAAAAGACGGAAAGTCATGTATACAGTGGTAAAACATTTCATACTATCACCTATAATAAGTCAGAAGGCAGACAATGTACTTCCTGAGCTGATACCTCTATTTCTCAACAGAAGCACAACTGACATGTTAGGCTAGGTAATTTTTCGCTGTGGGTGGCTGTCCTGTTAATTGTAGGATGTTTAGCAGCATCTCTGGTATCAACTAGTAGAAGTCCTCACATCTTCCTAGTGTTGAAATTGCCAAATGCCCCCAGAGGGGGGTAAACTGTCCCCAAGTGAGAACTAGGGCTTTAGAAGAAGTGACTGGAAATAATAAGACTGTTTATATTGGCCACTTCCCCATTGGTGAAGTATTAAAATAGATCAACTCAAGGAAGAATCGGCTGGTTTATAAGCAGAAATAAGAGGAAATAGAGAGGCTCTACATTTGGAGTTTCCAAGGCTAAAAAAGGTGAATTGTTCCTGGACTTCAGACAGTAAGAGATAAGTTTGAAAAATACTTTGAGCATCAAAGTCTCAGTAAAACTTCTCAGAGAACAAAGACAGTTAGTCCTACAAAAGAGATCAGATAGAGTATGATCTTTCCACCTTTTATTTCAGATGGCCTAAAGGTATTCATCATTATACTAAAAGAGAGGGGCAGGGAGGCTAGAAGAAAATAAATCAATTTGGTTTCAGAATTATGTCTAAGAATAAACTTTAAGTGTGTGTGCTTCTTGGCACATGAAATTGACTGAAAGCAAATAGATCAGAAACGTGCTGAGGGTTCCCCCCCCCCCAGGCTTTATGAAGATTATATTCTACTGGAAGAAAACAGATAATAAGTTATCAAATAGTAAATAAAGAATGAAATATCACCAAAATTATATACTATTTTATACTCGCTTGTTTGGCAAAAATTAAGGAATCTTATTATATATGCTATTAGAGATGGTGTGGGCTGAAAGAATATTTTCAATATGACTGGTTTAAGTGTAAACTGGAAGATAGTTTGTTTTTTTCCTCATAAAGCTGAATATAACCTAAGACCCAGCAGTTCTATTCCTAGGTACATACTAAAGAGAAACTCGCACATTTGCACCAGGAAACACATACAGATATGTGCACACCAATACTGTTAAAAATAGCAGAATATTGGAACTTACCATAGAAAAGAGGGGGAAAATTGGGACCCCTGGGTGGCTCAGTTGGTTAAGCATCTGACTCTTGATTTCTGTTCAGGTCATGATCTCAATGTCCTGGGATCCAGCCCCATGTTTGGGCTCCACACTCAGCGGGGAGTCTACTTGAGGATTCTCTCTCTTCCTCTCCCTCTGCCCCTCCCGTGGCTCACATGCTCTCTCTCTCTCTCTCTCAAATAAATAAATAAATCCCTAAAGTTTAAAAAAAAAGAGGGGGAAATTGATATATATACACTATGAAACATTACCTGGTGTAGGAAACAGATAACTACAGACACCTCCAAAAACATGATTATATTGTACTTGAGTACCAGAAGTGGGCCACAGATTACATTCAGTATAAAGACCTTTTATAAAAATAAAAACAATTTTAATTAAAAAAAATCACCGTTCGTGTGTGTGCATGCACGCGTGCGTGTGTATGTGTAGGTAGGTAGGTAAGAAAATTATAAACAGAATTAAGAGAGGGCTAACTGCCTCTGAGGAAGCAGGAGGAGGATCGATAGAGAAAGAGTACATTAGTGGAACTTCATTTTAATGTTTTAGATTTAGGGGTTTGATGTTAGGTTCAGGAGTGTTCTTTATAGAAAGAAAGAAAGAAAAGAAAGAAAGAGAGAGAAAGAAAAGAAAACAAATGAAGAGAGAAAGAAAGGAAGGAAAAGAGAGAGAGAGAAAGAAAAAAGAGAGAGAAGAAGGACGGAAGCAGAAGGAAGGAAGCAGAAGGAAAGGAAAGAAATGTACTAAGTTTTGATTGAATTGTATTGCCAAAAAACCCCCGAAAGTCCAGAATAAATCAACCTGCTGGCTTTCAAGCTTGCTCCAGGAGAAAGCAGGCTGTGCAAACTATTCTGTCCCCAGAATAAGGAATGCTCCCCAAAATGTACTTCAAATGTAACCAAGGAGAATGACAAATAAGGAAAGGTAATAATAATAATGAACAAAGGAGGAGCAAGAGCCAGGAACCATGAAGAATAATGGACAAGAATGTCTAGCAAGAGAAATCAGGGTTTAATTGAGAAGGGAATTCTTGTTCCATCTTTATATAAAAATACTCCATTTTATATAAAAATATACACATGTGAAACACATACATGTATGTGTGAATACACATATACACACACACACATACTCACTCACTCATGTACTTCTATACCTGTGAATTTTAAATTCAGCAGCTTTCAAGGACAGTAATCATGATTCTTAAGAGCACCAGCATATCAGCCCCACCTGGATGATTCCGGTAGGCATGAGGCCATTTATTACTATTATAGCATGTTCGTTCTCTTTGAAGCAGTTCAATTGTCAATTTAATTTTGATGAAAAGAAGAAGACGAAGATAAAAATATTTTTGAAAAAAAATTTTGGATAGGAAGAAACAAGACAAACTAGAAGCACTGTCCATATTTACGATTCTTGTGAAATTTAATTTTACATGCATGTTTATACATCTGTATTTTGTACAATACCACTTTATTTCAGTGCATAGTCATAAAATGCAAAGCTGATAAATGCACATTGAAACAAATGAAATGATATGAATAAATAGAAAGTTAAGATAGTTTCCTCCCCAATCCCTCTTAAATTCTAATGTTTCTTGTTTAAATCACTATCAATAATTTTGTGGTTTCCCAGTCATTTCTTCAGGTTCATAAAAACCTATTAAGATAGCTAAAACAGATGAGAGAGAGAGCACCCATGAGACAGATTTCCGGTGTTTTGTTTTTCTTTGCTTTTTGTGTGTTACTTTTGTGTTGGTGGCTGGGGTTGAGGGTTTTACACCTGTCCCTGTGCCCCTCAGACATTCTGCGGTTTCATGCCCGGCGGCCTGGGAGGCTGATCTGTGCTGATCGCACTGATGGCTTTTCCAGGGTTTGGCTTCTGAGCGGCACTGGAAGACTATCAGAAAAAGGGAGGGTACTTAACGTCTCTTTGTTACCCTTCTCCCAACCAGTCCCTTCCACCGTTGCTGCCATGCGGCTAAGGCCGTGTTCCTCGGTTTTGCTCTTTCACACAGGCAGGCGGAGGTGGCTACCTGTTGTTCTTACGCCAGGTGCCCCATCTTCCTTTGTTGACTTCCTTAGCCCCGCCCCCTCCTAGGTAAATAGTCTCTCGTTCTGGACCCATCAGGTAAGCCCTGCCCCTGTGCTCTTTCTTGGTGGGTCCCTGACAAATAAACACATTCACAATATACTATATCCTGGGTCACTTTTTCCCCACTGTATCGATCATGGTCATCTCTCTGAGTCAGTATTTATAGCTTTAATTCATTGTTTAGAACAGCTTTATTTTGTTAACGCTCGTCTGTTATGTCTTATTCTGATTATTCCTTTACATGTTTCTGAATCTTGGTTTGGGAAATGTCATTTTTAAATCATATAAAATGGATATTTAAAATTTAATCTGACAATCTTTGGTTTTTCATTAAAATATTTAGCCTATATTTAATTTTTGGAATCAAGTTTATTAAGGTATAATTTATAAACAATAAAATGCACATATTTTAAGTATGCAGCTCAACAAAAGCACACACCTAGTTAACCACCAACACAATCACGATACAAATCATTTCCGTCACCCAAAAGATTCCTTTGTGCCCCTTGCTTAGCCAATCTTCATCCCCACCCCAATCCAAACCCAGGAAACCACTGATCTGCTTTCTGTCACTGTATATTAGATTTGCCTTTCTTAGTATTTTATATAAATGAAAATCATTATACTAGCATTCTTTTGGGTCTCGCTCATTTTGCTCAGCATAATGTTTTTGAGGTTCGTTCATGGTTTTTGGATGTATTAGTTTATTCTTTTCATGGTGAGTGAGACTCCATTTTATAGACTACAATTTATTTTCTTTTCAAAGAAAAGAAAGTTGGAGTGTTTCCAGTTTGAGCTAAAACCTGTCAAGAAGGCAGATCTAGCTATCCATCCCAGGTGCAGATTCTCACTATGTAGATGATGAGAGACCATACCACTGCCCACCACCAGAAGTAGGAGCCCACACACCTGACCCAATGCATCTTCTATGGGTTTGGAGTCACCAAGGAGCACTCACACACTAGGCACTGACTGTAACAGGATGTATTCACAGAAAGAAGTGACACAGTGAGATCTTCTGCAGGGTGCACTTGACTCCCGTGACCAGCAAGTTATTTCCCATAGCTGATGCAAGCAAAGACCTGGTTTCCTCCTCCAGGTGACAGATATTCTGATGGGAATGGGAAGGTGCTGTGTGATGCACGTGCTTTAACAGTGCATGGAAGTTCATAGCATACCCAAAAAAGGGAAAATTTTCTCCTGATAAAGAAGAAGAATATGAGGCCAAGTAATACCTTGCACATGGCTTCCATGTAGAAGAATGTTCCAAGCCCAGAGTACTGATGGACGATCCTAAAGAAGGGTGACTGGTCCCACAAAGAATTTTTCCCCAATACCTCACACTATTTCCCCAATACCTCACACAATGATTTCCCTAATACCTCACACTAATCATTCCATGTACCAGTTGATGTGCTTGCTGAAAGCAAAGGGAATATAGAACGAGTAAAGGAAGAAGGTAGTTATAAATACCAGCTATAAATATGTGACCATTTATAGAAACGAGGACTGTAATTTTCAAGAGTATCTCCTCCCTATTTTGTTATGTTGGATCATATGGCAAGAATAAGTTTAGTTTTGTAAGATGCTGCCATATATATCTATATAGATATATATATCAGAAACTTCAATAATAATATTCATCATAAGTAAAAGGAAAGAATACACCAATTATAGGCTTTCTGGGTTCTTCATTCTAGGATCATGCCTTATGAAGGGTATTTTTTTTTCAGGAATTTATTGGTCAAATTCACCTCTTATATTGAGGTCAGCAATGTGTGCATATTATAATTGTGGGACTCCAGATTAATACTATGTTTAATAAGTTTATGGCGCTATCCTTTTACAAGGCAATGGGTTTTGATACTTTAGGGTTTCTGTTTGTTTGCTTTTTTTTTTTTTTTACTGTAGAAAATTTAGGAGGATAGTGTCTTTCTTCTCTCTCATACAGACAGAAACTCATAATGATGTGATGGCAAGGTGCACTGTCAAAGAAGGGCTCCGCTTGCCTTTGATGTAAGCACAGCTCTTTCTGGAAGGTATTAGTTCCCTTAGTACACAGAGAAAGAGCACGAAGAAGCAAAGTTTCATTTCCAGAGTAGAGTACAGTGATTTTAAGTTTCAAAGGGGAAATCTTAAACCCAGATGAGAGGGGGACAGGCAGCAGGGGAGGCAAGTGGGGCCCAAGTACTTAGATATGACAGTAGTCAGGGATAAATAGTTCAATCTCTGAGAATTTTTTCCTTATGGTTTTTCTATATATAAATGTTCAAACTACAGTCAGCAGTGTCTGAAAGAAAACCCACCGGACTTTAAGGTAGAAGACAGAATTCTAAGAGTGGATCTATAACAAATTGTGTCATATGAAGGAAGTCAATTAGCTTGAATGAGTCTCTAAGACTGCGATGCTGACTCTCACCCCTTCTCTGCCCCACTGGGTAAATGAGAGCCTGAGAAGCAATGCTACAGGTTACTTCAAAAAAGGCAATATACATGACATTGGAATAAGCTTTTGAACTGTACCAAATAAAGGTTTCTTCTGCATGAAATGTGACCATTATTTAAGGCTTTGAGAGCTTTGAGAAGTAAAGCAATATTTGCCAAGCAATTTATTATTGGA
The DNA here is from genome assembly GCA_003697995.1 of Taxidea taxus jeffersonii. Classification (NCBI taxonomy): domain Eukaryota; kingdom Metazoa; phylum Chordata; class Mammalia; order Carnivora; family Mustelidae; genus Taxidea; species Taxidea taxus. Next base: position 42,235 of record RCUC01112489.1, on the reverse strand, counting down.
AATTTATTATTAACCAAGGAAACAATTTATTACCCTGAACTGTCAGGAAAACCTTAAGACTAAGTATTACCAAACCAATTCTGGCCTTTTACAAGACCAGAGAAACTGTGCAAAAAAAGTTACTGAGCAGAAATATTATATTAAGACAGTATCTAGTCTGAATATTACCCTCTCAAAAATTCTATTTTCTCTCTTTGGAACTTAAATTTCATTTCACCCTACCGTTTATTGATTCCTTTCTTCTGGTATCTGGATCATCTTTTTTCTAAGTTACAACCCACACAAAAAGCGTTGCGGTAAGTTTACTGGAATTAGAACAGGAGATAGAATTTTGTGACAGCTTTGCAAAATGCACATTTATCCCACGTAATGGGAAGGCTTATCATAGCAAATCTTTAATAGGCCAATTTATTTATCTTTAATGTTGCAAAACATAAGTAAAGCAGTAGAAGTTAACTTACTTTGTATGCATCCATCCCCTCTCCTCCCATTACACACATATAAACCACAGCCATATAGTAAGTTCCAGCTTAAGATTGACCTCTTCATCCCTGGTCCCTCTCCGGCCAAGCTGATCCCTAAACCTTAGGACACTAACCACTCATATAGCCTTTACCACTTTCTAACTCATATTTTGTTTGTCACCCTTCCCTACCCTACGTTACAGAAAATGCCACATTTTATCACTTTTTTCATCCCCCCCCCCAAGTTCAGTGTTTGGCATATAGTGGGTGAGTGACTGTTATTAAATGATTTTTGAATAAATAAATTAGTATTTAATCCATCTATAACTTGAATTTATTGATATCTTTTTCTAAATAAAAAAAACACATCAACAAGCATTAATTGAATATCTTATAGATAAGTTCCATGAAATATAAGCTGCTATCATCAATGTTTGCTAACTACTTAACAGTGTTTTCCTAAAAAAAATCTATTATGATGCAATTCACATATCACAAAATTTACAGTGTACCATATTCCCAGAGTTGGCAATCATCACCACTATTTAAGTTCAAAACATTTTTGTCATCCCCAAAAGAAAACCATAACTCATTTGCAGTCATTCCCCATCCCCCCACACCCCTACACATCCTCATCCTCCAAGCCCTAGTCAACCATTTATCCACTCTCTATCTCCATAGATTTGCCCGTTCTTGACATTTCATATAAATGGAATAAAAAATTATGTGGTCTTTTGTAACTGGTTTCTTTCACTTAACACAGTGCTTTCATGGTTCATCTGTGTATCAGTGCTTCATTTTTTTATGATTTTTAGGGTTTATATCCCTTCTGTGGATATATCATATTTTATTTTTCCATTTATCAGTTGATAAATATTTGTTCTGTTTTCAATTTAGGGCTTTTATAAATAATGTTGTTATGAACATTCATACAAGCTTTTATGTAAGTGTATATTTTCATTTCTCCTAGGAATGGAACACTAGGTCACATGGGAGCTCTAGATTTTCACATTTGAGGAATTTGTAAAACGACTTGTTTTACAAAATATATGTACAATTTTACATTCTCACCAGCAGTTTATGAGATTCTAATCTTCCTAATCTCTCTACGTCTTCATCAACACTTCTTGCTATCTTTTTGATTTTAGCTATCCTAGTGGGGATAAAGTGGGATCTTATGACATTCTGATTCCCATTCCTTTAGTGGCTAATGGTGTTGAGCATTTTTCTTGTGCTTATTGGCCATTTGTATATCTGTTTTTGGAAAATATCTGTCCAAATTCTTTGCCCATTTTTAAAAAAGGCTTTATTGAGGTATAATTGATAATATAAGAATGCTGTACATGTTTAATGTAGACAATTTGATGAGTCTGGATATATGCATACATCTGTGATACTATCATCATGATCAATGGATATTAAGCAAACCTATCAACTTGGAAAGATTCCTGTATCCCCTTTGCGTGTGTGTGTGCACTAAGAACATGAGATCTATCCTCTTCACACATTTTTGTAAATGTGCAATACTGTGTTGTGAACTGTAGGCCCTATGTTGTATAGCACCTCTAGAACGCATTCATCTTATATGACAGAAAATTTATATCCACTGAATAATAGCTCCCCATTTCCTCTTGTCCCCAGCCCTTGGTAACCACATCCTATTATTTGCTCCTTTGAGTCTGAGTATTTTAGATACCTCATAAAAGTGGACTCATACAGTATCTGTCCTTCTGAGACTGGTTTATTTTACTTAGCACGATGCCCTTCAGGTTCATCCATGTTGCCATAAATGGTGGGATTTTTTTAAGGTGGAATAACATTTCATTGTACGTATATACCACACTTTATCTTTTCACCTACTGATAGGAATTTAGGTTGTTTCTATATCTTGGCTGTTGTGAATAATGATGCAATGAACAGAGAAGTGCAGATATTTTTTTAAGATCCTGATTTCAGTTCTTTTGATGATATATCCAAAAGGTGGAGTTCCTGGATCATATGGTAGTCCCATTTTTAATTTTTTGAGCAACAAACATACTGTTTTCCATAGTGGCTATGCCATTTTACATTCTCACCAACAGTGTTTAAGGGTTCCAGTTTCTCCTTATTCTCACCAAAGCTTATCTTTCTACACACACATATATATATGTATATATATATATACACACATATTATTATATATTATATTAGTATATTATATATTATGTATACATGTATATTACACATATCTTTTTACATATATATGTACATATGTGTGTGTGTATAGCCATCCTGACAAGTATAATGTAGTATCTTATTGTAGTTTTGGTTTTCATTTCTTGGTTTGCATTACCTAATGATAAGTAATGCTGAGCACATTTTCATATACCTGAAGTTATGTTTTCTTTGGAAAAATGTCTATTCGAGTCTTTTGCTTGTTTTAAAATTGGTTATTTGGGTTTGTTTCTATTGGGTTGTAAAAATTTCTTATATATTTTGTAAAACTTGTAAGAGTTTCTTATATATTTTGGATATTAACCTTTTTTTTTTTTAAAGATTTTATTTATTTATTTATTTGACAGACAGATATCACAAGTAGGTGGAGAGGCAGGCAGAGAGAGAGAGGAGGAAGCAGACTCCCTGACGAGCAGAGAGCCCGATGTGGGGCTCGATCCCAGGACCCTGGGATCATGACCTGAGCTGAAAGCAGAGGCTTTAACCCACTGAGCCACCCAGGTGCCCCTGGATATTAACCTTTTATCAAAGAGATGTTTTGCAAATATTTTCTCCCATTCCATAGGTTGACTTTTCACTATTTTGATGTTTCCTTTGCTGCGTGAAAGCTTTTTAACTTGATATAGTCCCATTTGTCTATTTTTGCTTTTGTTGCTTATGCTTTTGATGTTTTACCTAAGAAATCTTTGCCAAGACCAATGTCCAGAAGCTTTTCTCCTGTGTTTTCTTCTAGCAATTTCAGGTCTTATGTTTAAGTTTTTAATCCATTTTGGCTTGATTTTGGTGTATGGTATAAGAGAAGAATCTAATTTCATTGTTTTGCTTGTGACTATCCAGTTCCCTTAACTCTCACCACATGTATTCAATGTTGTACTGAAAGTATCAGCTAGAGCAAATGGGCAAGAAAAAGAAATAAAAGACATCTAAGTCGGAAAAGAAAAAGTAAAATTAGCTATAGATAACATCATTTCTTATATGCAGAAAACCCTAATTACTCCACACAAAAGACCTGTTAGAAACAACAAACCAATTCAGTAAAGTTGCAAGAGATAAAATCAGCTTAATGAAAATCAGTTATGTTTTATACACTAAGAACAAACTACCTGAAAAGGAAATTAAAAAAAAATTCCACTAAGTCCAAAAATATAAAATACTTAGGAACAATCTTAATCAAGGAGATGAAAGATTGTATACCAAAGACTACAAAACATTTAATAAAAGAAATTAAAGAAGACACAAAAAAATGGAATGACATTCTGTGTTCATGAATACCCATACTACCTAAGCAGATCTACAGATTGAATACTCTCCCTGGGAAAATCCTAATGGTATTTTTTAGAGACACAGAAAAAGTGAACAATGGAACCATATGGAATATGGAACCATATGGAACCATATGGAACCATAAAAGACCCAAACAGCCAAAGTGATCTGGAGGAAGAAGAAAAAAGCTAGAAGAATCCTCTTCCTGATTTCAAAGTATATTGCAAATGTACAGGAATTAAAATAGTATGGTACTGTCATTAAAACCAACACATGAGACCAGTGATACAACACAGTCCAGAAATAAACTCACATATATGTGAGCAAGTAATCTTCAACATGGGTGCCAAGAATACACATAGGGAAAAGCCAGTCTCTTCAACAATGATACTAGGAAAACTCAATATCCTTTGTCTCTTTTTAAATTAGGTTATTTGTCTTCTTACTGAGTTGTGTGCTTATATATCCTGAATATCAATTCTTTATGAGATACATGATTTGCAGATATTTTTTCCCATTTTGTGGGTTGTACTATTTGTGGCGATTACGATTTTCTTAAGCTATATTGAAACTGCTGTTCAGAAGATAATCAAGTTTTGATTACATTCAACAAATATTTTAAAATTGCCATTATTGACTCCTGACCTAAAGCAAGACAGAGTCTTTTCTTTGCAGAGTGTTTAATCTGAGGGAAAACCAGAGAATTACTTTTCATAAGTTTTTATTTAATAATAAGAGAATTTAAGGCTATAAATCTGTCTTGGAATATGGAATTGTCTCCATTATACTTAATAGCTTATTTATTTCAAATGTGGTTTTAATTTCCCAAAAATAACAAAAAGGATTAAATTAGGGGAATCTTTAAAAAATTGTCCAGTGCAAGAGAAAAAATAATGCATGTACGAATTGTATAGAAGAGGGAAATAATTTGATTTACTTGGAAGACTCAAAGATTCAACAAAAATTATTACAAAAAAAAAGAATTTGGTTAATGCCTGGGTACAAACTGAATAAGCAATAATTAGCAGCCCCTGTATGTACCAACAACAACCAGTTAAAGATATGATGGGAAGAATGAGTCTGTTTACAATAGCAATGGGAAACATAAAACATTTCTGCATAAATTTAACCAGAAATATATAAGTTATATGAAGAAACTATAAAGCTGCAATATATGACACAAGAGAACAAATTTGTTTTCAGAAAGGATAATTCAATACCACAATAATGTTGATTGCATTTAAGATAATTTATAAGGTTAGCATTATCCCAGTAAAAATACCAGCAGATTTTTAAAAAAATAGACACATGTGGGGCACCTGGGTGGCTCAGTGGGTTAAGGCCTCTGCCTTCAGCTCAGGTCATGATCCAGCGTTCTGGGATCGAGCCCTGCGTGGGGCTCTCTGCTCAGCGGGGAGCCTGCTTCCCTTTCTCTCTCTCTGCCTGCCTTTCTGCCTACTTGTGATCTCTGTCTGTCAGATAAGTAAATAAAAATCTTTGAAAAAAAAAATAAAATAGACACATGTAAAGTTCATAAATTTAAACAAATCTGTAAAATCTAAAGAAATAAAGAATAATGGGAAAGGATGAGCATTATAAAGTATTCAAATATATTATAAACCTATATTAATTAAAACCAACTCAGAAGCTTCCAAGAAGAAGTCCTGAAAATTCAGATCACACTGAAATAGTTTATCTGATGATGGCACGTCAAATCAGCAGAGGAAAGACAAAATCATTTAAAAAATGGTGTCGGACCAACTGGATAGCTATTTGGGAAAAAATATAGTTGCATTTCAATCTACATTATTTTACTAAAAGAAATTTTAGGTGTATCAAATATATAAATGGTAAAAAAAAAAATACTGAAAACCTAAATTCCTAGAAGTTACCATGGAATTTTTTTTTTTTTTAAATCTCACGAGTAAGGAAAGCTCTTCTAAGAAATACACTATGACCTTAAGTCATACCATTAAAGATTCATAAATTCCATTACATAAAAATATCTTGATTGTAAAGACCATCAGAAACTAAATGGAAAGAGAAGTGGTCACTGTAAAAATATATGCAACTCATCTCAGAAAAAGACATAACTAACTTGATACACAAAGAGTGCCTATATATAAGGATAAGGTGAAGAATACAACAAAATGTGGGCAAATGATTTGAACAATTTTTTGAAGGAACTGGGAGAGCAAGTTCTTTTATTTTTATTTTTTTTTAAAGATTTTATTTATTCATTAGTTAGAGAGAGAGCAAGCACAGGCAGACAGAGAAGCAGGCAGAGGCAGAGGGAGAAGCAGGCTCCCTGCCGAGCAAGGAGCCAGATGTGGGACTCGATCCCAGGACGCTGGGATCATGACCTGAGCCGAAGGCAGCCGCTTAGCCAACTGAGCCACCCAGGCGTCCCAGAGAGCAAGTTCTTAATCTCCAAGATGACCAAGCTTACTCATACTAGGAGAAATGCAAGCCAAAATTAAGGGATATATTTTTTCACTTCAATTGGCAAAGATCCAAAGTTTTTGTTAGCCATAGAGTGGGAAAGCAGGCAAATTCTAAACATAGGAGAGAGTGAAAAATATTTCAAGTTGTACAAAAAGCATGTTGGAAATACTTACCAAATTTAAATGCACATACCATTTTTTTTTTTTTTAAGTAGGCTGCCTACCTGGTGTGGGACCCAACACCGGGCTTGAACTCACAGCCGTGAAATTGAGACCTGAGATCAGGAGTTGGACTCTTAACAGACTAAGCCACCCAGGCACCCCATAATACACAAATCATTTTATCTAGCAACTCCATAGCTAGTTTTTATTTCTTTTTGGCTGTGTTTATTTTCAGATACTTTAACTTTTTCCTGGCTACCTCAAAAGTAATTTTGTTTCTATTACCTCATCTAACTCTTGATTTTATATAAAGAGATGTCCTTAAATCATTGCATAATTATTCATGTGAGATTATCCAATTATTTGTAATGATAAAGTATTGACAAACAATAAGTAATATAGTTTATATTATATAAATAATATAGTAGTAATGACAATATAAAAGTATAAGTAACATATAAGTAATGACAAACTATATTTTCATAGTAGCAGATATTAATGATACATATTAATATCCAACCATTCAAAAGAATGAAATATTTTTTCATATACTAACATAAGGCAATCTCTAAAAATATTTTTTATTAAAAATCAAAATGCAAAAGAGTAGTTGCAACTTGTATACACAGAATATCTCTGGAAAAGTATCCCTTCTTAAAATGTTGAGATGTTTACCACAAAATTCTGCAGGTGTTCTGCCATCTTTTAATCAATGTGTAAAACTTACTTGAATATCCTGTTGCAGAAATGTAAGTCAGTGTAGGGAGGGATATAGAATAGTAATAAGGATGTAGGCTTAAAATTATCTGGATTCAAACACTGCTTCACCACTAACTAGCTGCGAGTCTTAGAAAATTTATTTGTTTTGTGGTAGTATTGTTGTATCTAACATGAGAGAAAATAAGAACACAACTCATTGAATTCTGATAAGAATACATACAAAATTCTTCAGCAACTGACACACAGTAGGCATTCAACATATGTTGTTAGCTTTTATTGTACTTTGAAAACTGAGATGAACAGATGAGACAAAGTGGTAGACTATAGGTACAATTTTCTGTGAATAAAGTGATTTGGGGTTTTCTGGAATAGATAAAACTTTGCTGTACGAGTGTTAGTGAGCACAGTACTACTCAAAATGACAACAAGCAAAGGAGCAACAAAGTAAATTATGTGATCATGTGGCTGTTCCCACACACTATGCTATAATTAACCTTAGTTGCACAAATACAAATGTAGTGTGGTTTGGAGACCCATATTTTTTGGTCTCGAGTTTTGCCAACAAATTCTAGTTTCAAACCATGCCTTGTGATATACAATGGTGAGAGATTCTGACACAGAACTAACCCTTTTAACCCTATTTAAAGATATTTTGCTTTCAATTCCTAAATTCTTCACCTTACTATTGTAATCATAGCACTATTTTTCTTTTTTTTTTAGAAAGGAATTCTTTTTTTTTTTTTAAGATTTTTATTTATTTACTTGACAGACAGAGATCACAAGCAGGCAGAGAGGCAGGTAGAGAGAGAGTGAGAAGCAGACTCCCTGCAGAGCAGAGAGCCCGATGCGGGACTCAACCCCGGAACCCCGAGATCATGACCTGAGCGGAAGGCAGTAGCTTAACCCACTGAGCCACCCAGGTGCCCCTAGCACTATTTTTCCTTCCCCATCTCATTTCCTCCTCCTCTTACATTTTGTTTTCCTTCATTGATTTCTGTTGGTTTGATATATGTTTTCCTGTATTTTTAACATTTCTGTTTTATGTGTTACTTTTACAAGACAGAGTAAGATTTGGACTTTGGCTTAACCAGGGAGACTACTTTTTATATAGTTGTTTAATTTATATTTATTGCTTTTACTCATTTAATTCTATTTTTGATACTTAGTTTAATGTTAAAATATTAAACATTAAATGTTAATTAATTAACATTAAACTAAGTATCAAAACTTATTATTATATAATAATATATAATTATAATAATTATAATAATTATTAACATAAACATGTGTTTATTTTTATTTAGGTTATTTATTTTGTTTTTAATTTTTATGTTCTCATTTCATTTTAAAAAATATTTTAGTTTATAAAAGGCAACCTACAGAATTGAAGAAGATAGTCACAAATGACATAGCTGATAAAAGGTTAGTATTCAAAATATATACAGAACTTATGAAACTCCACCCCTCCAAAAATGAATCATCCAATTAAAAAATGGGCAGAAGACATGAACAGACATTTGTCCAAAGAAAACATCCAGATGGCCAACAGATTTATTTATTTTAGAGAGAGAGAGAAAGGGAGGGAGGGAGCATGTGTGACCAGTGGGGAGGGGCATAAGAAGAGGGAAAGAAACTTAATCCATCTCCCCACTGAGCCACTGAGCAAGCTGATGTAGGGCTCAATCTCACCATCTGGAGTTCATGACCTGAGCTGAAATCAAGAGTCCAATGCTTAACCGATTGAGCCATACAGACACCCCTAAAGCCATTTCTTTTAGTCTCTTGGTTCTCCCCACCCATACTTGATCCACTATTTACATATTTAATTTACATATTTGACCCATTAGCTTCTTTGTTAAAATGCATATAATTTGAGATTTATTATTATTGTTATTATTAATTTTGTATGTTCTTCAATTTAATTTAGACATTTGCATTCTTGATAAAATACTGAAGATATTTTTCAGGTTTAACAATCTTAAGTGGCTACAAAATGAGTGATCATTATCATACTACGATTTTTCTTTTTTTCATTTATTTACTTTGATAATTGTCTTGATTGGCTAAAGCATGTCTTCAAGAAATTTATCTCTTTTTTTTCCAGACAGAGCACAGAGATGATAATTTCTCCATATCTAAGAATATCTTTCTGTTGTCTTTATACATGAAGATGCCTTTAGTCTTCATTTGTTACTACCTTTTATAATACAAAGGTTTGCAGATATTTTCTTTTGTGTTCTGGCCACCAACATATGGATTATAGAGTACACAGAATTTCTCTAAGTGGTTTGGCACTGAAATAGTATCTTTGTGGAATACACTTTAGAAACACTGATTTAATTAATTCACTCTACTCTAGTCATGACTACATTCGAATCATCTACAGTTTATGTGTGAACCAGGCTGATTCAGTCAAAAAGTCATAATTATAGGTTTTGGACTGACTTGAGTTTTTCTATGTCTGATTCTTTAAGATGACTGAATAAACTGCAGAGAGCCTTTTCTAATATTTCTTCTTCTTCTTTTTTTTTTTTTTTGAGGAGTTAAGAAGTTGGCTACAACTATGACATAGTGGAGAAACCAGAGCATGCAAATTAAAAGTAACTCATGGACTAATAGACGTCTATGCTCACATATATATACATATGCTCGTGTGTGTGTTTGTGTGTCGAGCAACTTGTGATACTCTCTCTTAATGAGTTTTTAGAAAGATCTGCCTTCGTGTCTAGAAACATTATCAGTCACTACCAAGAGTGTAATGTCTGTGAAATATCTGTCCCAAACATGTCTCTGTGTGTGAATATGACTAGAAATGTTCATAGGATATTAAAATCAAGAAGAAAATGGAAGAACTGATATTATCTTAATGAAGCTTATTTATAGCCAATTCTCTTGTTTTTGACTCTTAATTAATTTTCCCTTTTTATTTTCCCTGTGTTGATAATGCACATTGGTTTACAAGTTAAAAATCTGAGCCCTTTCTTTCCTTTTTTTTTTTTTTTTCATATTCTCCCTGAGACACAGCACAGAATCAATCCTTTTCAAGCACTCAACCGATCTGCTAGTAAACAGCATAGATTTTGTTGGTTTAATTCTTTGGTTATTTGTTTTCCTTTTGGAAGATATAAACAGATGGTAGTTTCATATTGTATATGACATATGTTTATTATGCAAAAGGTATTTCCAAATTTAGAGAAATGAAACACATAACTCTAGGACAAAATACCTTTTATTTGTTCTTCTTTGCAATTCTTTTCACTTTTTCTGCTATTTATTTATTTATTTTTTCTCCCTTTGCCTATAGCTTTTCTGTTTCCTTTTCCTTCCTTTTTTTTTTTTTCTTTTAACTTTCATCCATTCTATTCTCCAACCAGTTTCCCCACCCTCTGGCATTTTTTGCAATTGTTTTCTAAGTATGAAATAAGGTCTCTCTCCTGCTGCAGCTGCTACTCCATCTCCTGCTGCACTAAATTGACACTTGGGCAAGCAATGCCTCTCGTCACTCACTCTGAAGCTGCCACTTCCAGAAGTGTCGATTTAGTGCAGCGGGGGATGAGGTAGCAGCTGCAGAAGTAGGGCACGGAAAAACTCAACAGAAAGCTCTGCCTCCCCTTATTGTATGTGATATTTAGTAGGAAGAAGAGGAGGAAAAGACCACCAGGATCACCGATTTAAAAAGTGGAATAATATTAAGGCCCTAGAACAAACACTGGAATTTTTTTAAAAAGCAGCTTTGTAACTGTAGCCGATATATGGAAGAAGGCAAAGAAAAGCCTAAATTGAGGTTAACTTCCTTTTACTTGTTTTTAAAATGAGCTGAAAATACTGAAAAATCTGAATGTTTGATTCTTCTTGGATGACATGTGTTCATTGGCCATGATGATTTCCTTAGTCATCCCCCAAAGGACAGAAACATCCTACTGACTTGGTTGAAAAATGAACAGTCTGCTTTGGGAAAAGCGTGAAAGCTCTTAACTTTCCTTGGCAAGTCTTGCTTTTCATTTCCTGTTGAAATAAATACCTACTCTGCTTAATTAAAAGTCCTCTCTGAACATTAACGCTCCAGGCATCTGAGCTAACTGTAAACTCCATAGGTAACTCTTCCACCACCTATAAAAAGTGTAGTTATATGTGAGTGTACATATTGTAAACACAGAGAAAGAGGTTCATCTTTTAGGAATATCCTCACCTCTGTTACCCTCTATTAGTTCAGATAATTTTCTCTATTTGTGTGAATATAGTATCTTCTCAACCATGACCAAACATAGAATATAAAGGATGAATTCCAAAAAGCTCCGTGCAAAGTATTTTCATTGCATAGTACATCGGATTTTTTTTTTTAAGTAACCATTTTAAAGAAAGGCTTGTTTCAAAAGAAACACTGTAGAAGCAAAAAATTGATGTGTTACTTATGCTGTATTTTGACCATTGTATTCATTATGCACTCTTTGAGGTCAATTGCTATGGTAATTTGCTTTTCATATGAAATGTAAAATGGAAGTGTCTTTTGTGTCAGGGAGTTCTGATATAGCTCTTTTGGAAGGTCCTAGTATCTAGGTCAGTTGGCTTTCTTAAACCTGAAATAAATGAGATCTTTGATAGTGTAGTACCACAACTGCAGGACATAGATTAAAAAAGAAAAGGGCTTTTGCTGAGATAGTTGGAAAAACAAAACTTTCTACAATGACTTATTTTTATCTTCTCATATTAGGAAAGACTCAGGATGATTTTACTGAGATATTCTTTTTCCTCTATGACCCCTTTATTTGTAAAATACATTAAAATATGTTTAAGTAGACAGAATTGCTCCTTACTACATTTTAATAGAGAATACAAAAGAAAATAGTGACAGATTCATCCATCAATTTGGGAAGATTTAAGTCCACAATCAGTGAAAGGATAGGGTTAATTAGGAAATACTTTTTGAAACAGATGGACTCTGGAGAATGCTTTAGACTTAAAAGAGCAAGGACAGTTGTCCTCTGGAGGAAAAATACAGGTTGTGGAAATGCTCAGAATCAAATGTGAGGGGACTGGCAAACCACCTAACTTCCCAGAAGAGGATAGACAGGAAAGATACATATCTGACTGATGTGGGGATAAGAAAAGACAGGCTTACTGATATGGCCCTTAAAACTAGGCTACAGAGTTAACCTGCCATATTAGGTGGTGGGGAACCCTACTCAACAGTAGAGATGTGGAAGAAAGGGATGGAAATCATATTCTAGGAAGATTATCTTAAATTTTCTGCCTACTCATTAATATTGGGCTTCTTTAGGGATTCCATTCTTGGCTTTCCTTTCTTCTTACTCTACATCAAAAGCATTTAACTTGCATTTCATGGATGGACCCCAGGGGGTCTATCAGCCTCTTGAATTGTCCTTGAATTTTATAATGAATTTTCTTAGAAAAGAAAGTGAATGGCCTCCTTCAGATGCTTAAAGGGGTCTGTGATCCGTAAGTTTAATGACAGCATTTAACATGTGTTAAGTGCTTATTAAATGCCTTATTAAATGTTCTAAGTGATAATACAGTATTAACTCACTGAATCTTAAGAATGTTATGTATGAGGTACTACTTTTATGAAAGACAAGACAATTTATAAAAGATAAGGCTACTGAGGCAGAAGTGAGTTACTTGTGTCTGAGGTCAGAAGCAAATAACAGTTGGAGTTGGAATCTGAACCCAAATACTATGGATTCAGCGCCATACCAGATCATACCATATCACGTTGGTTTTACATGACGTAACTGAATTTATATTTCTCCATAGGTATGTATCACGTTTATTTTAGGAGCCACTTCTATAAACAGACTTTCTAGAAAATCTCATCCAGAATTAGGGTTTCAGTTACCCTACTTCTGCTAATTTTCACATTCATAACATCAACCTCATGCTTGCTTATTAACTTTAGAACATTAGTTCCAAAGTTTTACTGGACAGCTCCACTTGACCGTCCCACAGGTGTGTCAAACTCAAGCTGTTTAACATTAACCTGACTGTTCTCTTACCCTCTTCATAAAAATACTACCTCTTTCTGTCTTCTTGAGACGCTGAATTAATAGCAACAACAAATGGACCAATAATCTAGTAAAAAAATCTCTTTTCTCTGTTAACACTCCTCTCCAAACAGCCATAAAATCCTGTTGAATCTACTTATTTAATAAGTCCTCTCTATTCTCTTTTCCACCACGTCAGTACAGGTTTTTCGATCTTTCTTTCCTCCCTCCCTCCCTCCTTTTTTTCTTTCCTCTCTCCCTTTGTCCTTCCTTCTCTCTCTCCCTCCTTTCCTTCCTCTATGTAGTCTCATTTTTATTATTACATTAACCTTCTGTCTTGCCTCAATCAATACATTCTCAATGTTATCCAAACTAACCTCAGGGTGACTCATACCTCCCTCCTTCTTTACCTTCCTCCTTTACCTTTCTTTCCTTCCTCCCTTTTCTTCCTTCCTCTTTTCTCCCTTCTTTCCTCCCTTCCTCCTCTCTCTCATTCCTTGTTTCACTTCTTGAAATTTGAAAATTACAAAATACTCCAAAGAAGAAAATAGTATAAACTATACCTTCACCCAAAAGGAATTACTGTTAATATTTAGGCATTTTTGGTTTTATTCTTTCCCTTTTTGTACAGACATAGTCTCACTTGTTCTCCACTCAACTACTTCCTGCCATTGGTAGAATTCTGGCTATCTTTAGCCTTTTTCCAAACTTATACTGCTTTTATAATTTTCTTTTTAAAATCCACTTATTAACACATTAATTATCTAACAGAATATTTTATAATTTCAACATGCATAAAGATTTGGTTAGCAGCTTAAAACAACACACATTTATTGGTTCACAGTTTCTATGGGTCAGGAATTGAGGGAGGCATGGCTTAGTGGGGTCCTCTGAATGATCACAAAACGAGGCTTGACAAGGAAACGATGCATTTCCAAACTCTTATTGGCATCATTTAGGTCCCTGCAGGCTGAAAGACTGAGGGCCTTAGTCTCTTGCTCTCTATCAGCTGGAGGTCCCCTCTGTTCTTTGTCATGTTGCTCTCTCCATAGGGAAATTTATAATATGGCAGCTTGCTTCTTCAAAGCCAGCAAGGTGGCTGTAAGATACCAAGGTGGTGTAAGATACTGGTTGAAATCTTATGTAACATAATCAAGTACATCCTGTCATCTTTGCCATACTTTATTGGCCAGAAGCAAATCATAAGTCCCACTTCCACACAAGGGAAGGAGACCACACAACAGCATGAATGCCAGGAAGCAGGGATCATGTGGGGCCACATTAGACTCCACTACACTGTTTATATATTTATGCAAATGATAATCCTGGAAAGTAAAACCTCCTCAGAATTTCTCTTCAGGTTCTCTTCACCTTCGCTAAGGGAAACCTCACTTTCCCCTGGGAAACTGCCTCCCCTTCCCTCTACTAAGTGTGGCAACTGTGTTTTCAACCATAAGTTTCTTAGACTGTGCCTGGAGGTGAGTGAGCTAAGTGTCCTCCTACTCAATAGATCATTCCCCTCTCTCCCTACTAACCTGCAGCTTTTAAATCTTGTTATCCAGTACCCCTCATTGTTGCTCACTCCCCTTCATTTTTTTACCATTTGCTCCTGTCAGTCACTCCAGTACCACTTCTGTCTTAATCCTAGGCACTCATAATGTACATGTAGATGATCTTCCTAACACTCTGCCCTCTTAACTTCTTAATCTCTCCTCCAAGGATCTTGTCCTACCTTAACTCAGCCACTCACTCACTCCCAAAGGCATAATCATAGGAGTTATCAAACCTTGCAAATTCATCATAATCACAATTTCAAACATCTCGCACTCTAAATACTACCTCATACTTCCATATATCCTTGTAGTACTCTAACTTCAGCAATTATTCAACCTACATATATCCACGCTCACCCATCCTTACCAAGCTTAAACCCCTGGCCAATCATTACCATCACTCCTTTACACATAGCCTCAACTCCTGTACTCTCCCCCACCTTTGTTGTAGTTGCTGGGCAGAATCACAAACCTGATTCAAGCCAGTTCTTCACTTACTGCATGCTAGCACCCATGCAGTTGAATGTGGGTCAGAAAAAAACACAATTGTGATACTTAGTTTCACTTTCATTTCATCTCTGGGAACCTCCAATGGGTCTTTGGCGCTGCCCAGGAATCCCACTTCCCTCCTCTATTCTTCTAGATTTCATACGTCTCTATCCGCTAACCTATACCTCTTCTCTTTCATCCTCATTCTCATTAATAACCTTGCTTCTTATTTCATTGAGAAAACTGAAGCAATGAGGTTAAAATTCCACAGAATCCCACCATCTCATCTACCCATACTCATGTAGTAGCATCACATACATACCATCTCTCCACCTTTCCCCCCATTTTATACTTGAATGTCCTAAGCTCCTAGCTAAAGCCAGTCCATTCTGCTAAGGCAACAAATCCCAATCTTGTTTGCCTAATGAAGATCATCACCATCACTCCAGCAGTTATCCCTCCTCTTCTATGTTATGAGTGTTTCCCTCTCTACTGGGTCATTCCCATCAGCTTATAAGCAGCGGTTATTGTTTCTTCTAGTTCTGTGAAGTATGCTATTGGTATTTTGATAGGGATTGCATTGAACCTGGAGATTGCTTTGGGAGTGTGGACGTTGCAACAATATTAGCTCTAACAATCCATGAGCAATGGATATCTTACCATTTGTTTTTTACGTCTTCAATTTCTTTCATCAATGTTTATAGTTTTCAGAATACAGACTTTCACCTCCTTGGTTAAGTTTATTCCTATGTATTTTATTTTTGGTGCAATTGTAAATGAGATTGTTTTCTTAAATTCTCTTTCTGCTATGTCATTATTAATGCAGAAAAATAGAATGGATTTCTGTATATTTTGTATCCTGTAAACTTAGTGAATTCATTTATCAGTTCTAGTACTTTTCGTTGGAATCTTTAGTTGGAATCTTTACTTTTCTTTACTTAGTATCATATCATCTGCAAATAGTGGAAGTTTTACTTTTTCCTTACCAATTTGGATGCCTTTTATTTATTTATTTTTTATCTGATTGCTGTGCCTAGGACTTCCATTACTATGTTGAACGAAAGTGGTGAGAGTGGACATCCCTGTCTTTTTCCGGATCTTAGGGGGAGCGCTCTCTGTTTCCCCCCTGAGTCTGATGTAAGCTGTGGGTTTTTCATGTATGGCCTTTATTATGTTGAGATAGGTCCCCCCCCACCAACCTGTTTAGAGTTTTTATCATGAATGGATGTTGTACTTCATCAAATGCTTTTTCTGCATCTATTGAAATGACCCTATGGTTCTTATCCTTTCTCTTGTTGATGTGATGTGTAATGTTGTGTAATGTTGACTGATTTGTAAATACTGAACCACCCTTGAATCCCAGAAATAAATCCCACTTGATTGTGGCGAATGATGTTTTTGATGTATTGTTGAATTTGGCTTGTTAATACTTTGTTGAGGATTTTTGCATCTATGTTTATTAGATATAGTGGACTGTAGTTCTCTTTTTATTGTAGTGGAATGAATATGGAAGCTTACCTTCCTCTTCTATTTTTTGGAATAGAATAGTTTTTAATTCTTCTTTAAATGTTTGGTAGAATTCCCCTGTGAAGTCCCCTGCTCCTGGACTTTTGTTTTTGGGGAGTTTTTTGATTACTGATTCAATTTCATTAGTGGTAATCAGTCCGTTCAAATTGTCTATTTCTTCCTGATTCAGAGTTGGGAAGTTGTATGTTTCTAGGAATTTATCCATTTCTTCAAGGTTGGTCTAATTCACTGGCATACAATTTTTGTGTAATTTCTTATAATCCTCTTTATTTCTGTGGTGTTAGTTGTTATTTCTCCTCTTTCTGATTTTATTTGAGTCTTTTCTCTTTACTTTTGATGAGTTTGGCTAAAGGTTTATTAATTTTGTTGATCTTTTCAAAGGACTAGTTCTGGATTTCTTTGCTCTGTTCTGTTGTTTTTTTTTAGTTTCTATTTTGTTTATTCTTGCTCCAATCTTTATTATTCCTTCCTTCTACTGTTTATTCTTCCTTTTCTAGCTCTTTTAGGCCTATTTTACTGGACCCCAAGGATTTTGGATTGCTGTGTTTTCATTCTCATTTGTCTCCATTATTTTTTAAATTTCTTCTTTGATTTTTGATTGACCCATTCTTTGGTGTATTTGGTGTTCTTTCCAGTTGTTTTTCTTGTGTTTGATATCTAGTTGCATAGCACTGTGGTCTGAAAAGATGCATGGTATGACTATAATCCTTTTGAATTTGTTGAGGCTATTTTTGTGGCCTCACATGTGATCTATTCTGTAGAATGCCCCATGTACACTTGAAAGGAATGTATATTCTGCTGTTTTAGGTTGAAATCTTCCGAATGTATCTGTTAGATTCATCTGTCCAATGTGTCATTCAAAGCCATTGTTTCCTTGTTGATTTTCTGTTTGGTCTATCCATTGATATAAGTGGGGTGTTTGAGTCCCCTACTGTTGTATTATTATGGATTACTTCCTTTATGTTTGTTATCAGCTGCTTTGTATATTTGGGTGTTCTCATGTTTAGTGCATAAATATTTAAAATAATTTTATCTTCTTGTTGGATTGTCCCCCTAATGATTATATAGTGTTCTTCTTTGTCTGTTGTTGCTGTCGTTGTTTTACACTCTATTTTGTCCAAGTATTGCTATTTTGAACAAATATTGCTACCCTTGCTTTCTTTTCACTGTCCTTTGATGATAAATGCTTTTCCATCCTGTTCACTTTCAATTTGCATGTGTCTTTAGGTCTGAAATGAGTCTCTTGTAGACAGCATATAGTGAGTCCTGTTTTTTTAATCCATCCATCACCTTATGTCTTTTGATTGGAGAGGTTAGTCCATTTACATACAAAGTAATAATTTGTAGGTACGTATTTACTGCCATTTTGTTACTTGTTTTATAGTTGTTTTTTTCCTTTCTTCCCTCATGGTTTTTGGCTTTCTTTAGTGATATACTTGGGTTTCTTTCCTTTATTTTTTGCATTCTAGTACCAGTTTTTGATTTGTGGTTTTTTGGCTTCCTTTAGTGGTATACTTAGATTCCCTTCTCTTTATATTTTACATTCTTGTACCAGTTTTTGATTTGTGCTTACCATTAGGTTTATATATAACATCTTCTGCATATAGCAGTCCATATTAAGTTGATCGTCACTTAAGTTGGAACCCATTCTAAAAGCACTAAATTTTTATTCTTCTCCCCTCTGCATTTTAAGTATATGGTGTCCTACTTTATATCCTTCTATTTTGTGACTCCTTTGATTTTTATAGATATACTTAATTTTACTGCTCTTGTGCTTTTGTGTGTGTGAGTGTGCTTTTTTTGTTTGTTTGTTTCTGTTTATGTTCTTTGCTTTCCATTCCACTCCACAAAGAGTCCCCTTTAATATTTCTTGTATTTAGGCTGATTTAGTGGTCACAAGTTCCTTTAACTTTTCTTTGTTGGGGAAACTTTTTATCTCTCATTCTATTCTGAATGATAGCCTTCCTGGATAGAGTATTTCTGGTTGCAGGTTTTTTTCTTCTAGCACTTTGAATATATCAAGCCCTTCTCTTCTGGCCTGCAAAGTTTCTGCTGAAAAATAAGCTAATATTCTTATATTGTGTGTTGTGTGTGTGTGTTGTGTGTGTGTGTGTGTTTTCTTTCTCTTGCTGCTTTAGAAATTCTCTCTTTATCACTACTTCTTGCCATTTGTATTACTATATGCCTTGGTCCCTCCTTGATTTGATTTTGTTAGGGAGCTTTCTATGCCTCTTGGATTTAGATTTCAATCTCCTTCTCTGGATTCAGGAAGTTTTCAGCTATTATTTCTTCAAATAAATTTTCTGCCCCCTTTTCTGTCTCTTCTCCTTCTGGGGTCCCTATAATGCAAAGTTATTATGATTGATGGTGACATTGAGTTTCTTAAGTCTAATTTTTTTTATTATTATTTTTTAAAGATTTTATTCACTTGACAGATAGAAATCACAAATAGGCAGAGAGGCAGGCAGAGAGAGAGAGGAGGAAGCAGGCTCCCTGCTGAGCAGAGAGCCTGATGCGGGACTCCATCCCAGGACCCTGTGATCAAGACCTGAGCCGAAGGCAGAGGCTTTAACCCACTGAGTCACCCAGGTGCCCCAAGTCTGTTTTTATTTTTAATTTACTTTCTTTCTCCTTCAGTTTGATTACTTTCCATTACTTTGTCTTTCAGGTCACTGATCCATTCTTCTTGATTCCTCTAGTCTACTATTTACTCCTTCTAGTGTATTTTTAATTTCATTATTAAGTTCTTCATCTTTGACTGATTCTTTTTTTATGTTTTCCATTTCTTTGTTGTTGAGGGTATCACTGAAGTCCTCCACTCTTTCTTCAGGTCCAGTGAGTATCTTTATAACCATTACTTTAAATTCTCTATCAGACATATTAGTTATCACCATTTCATTTAGCTCTCTTATTGTGTTTTTTTTTTTAATCTTTATGGGTAGTAATTGATGCTATATTCAAAATGGAAATTTTAAGTCATGTGATGAAGAAAATAATTACTTAGACTTATCATTAAGTAAATGTGAGACATAAAAGAAAGAGAAAATTTAAAAAATTGCATAATGTGTGGAATCAAGGCAATCTCAGTGACAGTTATGGGGAAGATAAAAGAAACATCTATTAATTTAAAAGGAAAATAAGAATGAGGAGACTGTTAATTCAAGTCTTATCTATCCACAAATGGTAGCTGATTGGTAGAATATTTGGGACATATGAATAATTAGGACCAAAATATAAAGAAAGCTAAATATGTTAAAGGTGAGTGATTGACATGTATTTACCAGATATGTATACAAAATAATGTGATACGTTTGAAACAAACATCAAAATTTACATAGGCAAGCCTCATGTTTTGTCCACACTGTTGAGTTGTAATTTATCTTTTTCCAAATGCTTGATTTTTCCCATTCAACTGAGTTCTTCTATTCCTGGAGTAATAAAATTTTCTCTCCAGTGTTAAACTAATGCTCAGATATTTATTGAATAAAGATACAAAGAGAGAGAAAATGGGAGAGAGGGAGGGAGAAAGGAGGGATTTGGGATCACACTTTTTAAAGTACTTATACTGCAGGGTTATGTAGTCTTTTGAATGATGCTGCATTGTTCAGAACATTTTGGGGACTTTCTTTTGGAGGCTCACTTAAAAACAAGGATTTAAAAAAAGTTCTCAGTGGCAGAACAGTATCTTTTGAAACTGAATTTGTTTTTAGTAATACTGAGAATTTAGCTACAGCCATGTCCATAGAAAAGGTAGGATCATCTTCTTCAATAAAAACATGTGGGATTAGGATATTAGGTGTGACTAAAAGATAAGAACACTGATTTTCTTCTGTGGTTTATAAACTGTTTTATATTTATAAACTGTTTCCTGAAGGCAATACTAAACAAGGAGCTACAAATATATTTAATTTTTTTGAGCAAATGACATACAATTGGATTAAGTGGATAGATCCCCAGGGTCATAGTTTCAGAGATAAATATTGATTTATAGATATGAATTTGAATATGTTAATAAGTCACCCTTCTTATTGTTTTCAGCATTTTACTATGAAAAATTTCAAGCATATAGAAAATGTAAAATAATTTTGCATATATTCTATATGTGCATATCTATATACCTACCATCTAGATTTTACCATTATTTATTTTACCTGCTTGTCACATACCTATTCATTTAAATATCCATCTATCTATACATCTACTTTATTTCCTGACACACTTTACAGTAAATTTTAGACACCAGTACATATTCTCCTACATATTTCAACATGCATGTGATTAATTAGAAGTCAGTATTAGCAATTTTTTCCTTTTGGTGTAAGATTTACATACATTGAAATACACTACTTATGTAGTGTATTTCTACTTGTGAAATACACAAGTAGTTTATTTCAAAAAGTGTAAAGCCACTGTGTTTTGACAAATCTAGACACTTGTGTGAACCAAATCCCCCTCAAGAACACTACCATCACACCAGAAGGTTTCTTAGTGTTTGTTCCCAGCCCATCTGGACACTTAACTCCAGTACCTGCACCAGAGGCACTTCTGAATTTTTTCATCATAGGTTATTTTAACTTCTTTTAATATCTTAAAATTCCATGTAAATGAAATAACATGGTTTGTATTTGTGTGTAAGTTTTCTTTCACTTACCATAATATTTTTGCAATTCCTGTTATGAGTTGTATGTATAGTAATTTTTCTTTTAAATTGCTGAGTTTCATTCCATTCTATCATTATGTCACAATCTCTTTATCCATTTTTCTATTGATAGACACCTTTTCCTATCTGCCTATTATGAATACAGTTGCTGCACAAAGTTTTTTTTCTCTTGGCTAAATACCTAGGAGTGGAATTGCTGGGTCATTATATAAACATATGTTGAGTTTTATAACAAACTGCCAGAACTTTTTATATCATTTTACATTACCACTAAAATGTATGAATTCTAGTTACTCTACAACATCACCATCATTTTTTGTTGTCAGTCTTTTCAGTTTATGTCATTTTGATTGTGTCTTATAGTGATTTTTCATTATAGTTTTAATTTGTTTTTCCCTGATGACTAATGTTGTTGAGCATATTTTCATGTGTTTATTGTCTTTTCATATACAGTCAATTCTTGTTATCTGTGATAGTTATGTTCTATAAAATCACTGCAAACAATGAATTAATCCCTGCTTCTAGGGAAAATAAAGTATTAGACTCCTATGAACCTCTGGCCACAATATTTTCATCAGCCAATCAATACATTATTTAATATATATTGCTGCTTCATAAACATTGAACTCTGCCAACAGCACTATAACTCATGTCTGAATGAAATATATCTAATACATGTATTTTCTCCATAGAACACCATGATCAACATCAAATGAATACACATACCATACCAAATTGTAAATAATTTCCATTTTCTGGTTGTAGGTTATAGTACTCCATAAATATCAATTAAATCAGGCTGGTTAATGTTTTCCAGATCATTTATATGTTTTTAAAATTTTTGTTTAATTGTTCACTTAATAGCCAAGAGGAAGTTTAGACTCTTGAATTATGATATTGGTATTGTCCATATTTCTCTATCTTTCAAGTTTTATGTATTTAGAGTTATGATTGTATGTCTTCCTGATAAATTCATTTTTTTATCATTTTGAAATGATCTATCATCTCTGATACTATTCTTCATGTTTAGGTCTATTTTATCTAATACTAACATAGCTATTCTAGCTATTTTATGATTACTATTTGCATGGAATATCTCTTTCATACCCTTTCCTTTTCACCTATTTGTGTCATTATATTTTAAGTGCATCTACTTTAGACACTGTTCAATTGGGTTTTATATTTTCATTTGTTCTGACAATTTTTGCATTTTAATTGGAATGTGTATTTCTTTATTTTTTCTTAAGATTTTATTTATTTACTTGACAGAAAGAGATCACAAGTAGGCAGAGAGGCAGGCAGAGAGAGAGGAGGAAGCAGGCTCCCTGCTGAGCAGAGAGCCCGAAGCGGGGCTGGATCCCAGGCCCCTGAGATCATGACCTGAGCCAAAGGCGGAGGCTTAACTCACTGAGCCACCAAGGTGCCCCAGAATGTGTATTTCTTTAATATTATTGTAATTTATATTATATTATAAACAAATTTATATTTGTATATTCATATTACTATACTATTTACATTATCATATTATTATTTATACATAGTCATATATTGTTCTTCCTTAGCAATCACAAAATTTTAGTAAGTCACAGTATATAATGTGTATACAATACTTTTTAGTTTTTCTTTCTAGTTTCTTTAAGATCCAACTCAGGTGTCACTCTCTCCAAGATTTCCTTTCATACTTCAACAATACTGTTGCTCCTATTAAACATTATAAATCTAACTCTTTGTATACTCCTTCATTTGTATATGAGTAAGTTACTCATGTACCACAGTGTGTTACAATAAATGTATGCATCCTTTTTTTTTTTCCACTAGTCTAAAAAGTCCTTAAGGAAGAGAGCTATGTCCATATTGCCAGGGTGATGCCAGGCATAATGACTGCATGTGGGACTGTGCTTCACAGCTTAAATGGCATCTGTTGTCTTTCCCACAGAAACCCTCTGAACATGCAGGGTGCATGTTATCATCCTTATTTACAGATGAGGAAAATGAGACTCTGGGCCATTTGAGGACTTGCTCAAGGTCATACAGCAAAAAAGTGGCAGAGCCAAGTCTTTGTGTTTTGTGCAGGGAGCTGTGTAAGTAGATTGTATTTAACTAGTACAAAGGGTTTTCTTGCTTTCTGAGCAAGTGTAATTAGTACTAATCCCTACCACATGCACATTATTTTAATTGATCTAAATATAGTGTTTGCTTTAAGTAAAAACAAATGTATGATATGGACTTCTCAAACATTTGATTAGTCTTCTTAAATTTTGTTGGATGAAACACATGCTTTGGGACTAAGCAAATGTGTTAAAGAATGCTCTAGACTGCGTGTATAGCATCTACTTTTTCTTGGGACTTTTTTTTTTCTCTTAAATATTCAAAGTCCAGTTTTTCACTGTTACTGATACTAGAGAGAATCTAGTCCACCTAGGATCACTATGTCCATCTGTTCCTCGCATGCATTATTAAACTGAAGGCAACTAGAAGGTAGGTGAATACTTGCCAGATGCAAACTAAATTCTCCAGAGCTTTGGTACAGTCTATATATTTCCTCGGGTTCATTGCCAGTTTCTGACTATAGGGAATTTTAGGCTTGGGGTATTTGTGTTTTGACAAGTTGCATCGAAATTCACTACTGTTTCATTATCCTCAATTTGTAATCTTTGGACACAGTTTCCTAAATCCCTAGAGTCTTTTAAACCACATGGATTGGGGTTTTTTTTTGTTGTTTTTTTGTCTTGGGGTTTTTCTGTATCAGTCTTTCTAGGTCTACTTGTTTTTCAAGAAAGAAGTAAGCCACCTTACCTGTGAACAGGAGAATGGGGTCTTGATGAGCACCCTTTGCATGTATTTTTGGAGCCCACAGGAATTAGTTTGACTATTTACAGATTATAACAGTTGGTAGTTGAATGTTTTATTTTCATTCCCAGTTGGTGCAATATGTTCACAGCTGATGCAATGGCTGGCCCATTTGATTTCACATATGGTCCACTCTTCGGGGCCCTCGAAGGCTTTCTTTTGTAGTTAGTTTTCTCTAACGCTATCATGTATTTAGTTTTGCTTTTGTCTGCTGGTCAAATAAAGAAAAAAAAGACCCAAAAAACAAAAAACCCTTGGAACCTTGGCAGCTGCAGAGGAAATCAGCAACTCAGTTGATGAAGATTCAAAGAACTGGGTCAAAATGTCCCAGAAAGAAGATTTTCATTAAACACTGCAAACAAACAAAATGCTCCTCTACGTTGCATGAGATGGACAGCACACACAGAGACACAGTATTCTTTTCTGTTTTTCTTTCACTCTCAAGTTGTGCCTAAGCTGTTCTAAGTGTTTTTGGCATGGTTCAGTGTCAGAGAGACCATGCTGTCCTAGACTCCATTTACATTGGAAAACCTCGTGCCACAAGTCCTTTAGAAAATATTTCCTTTTGGGCAGTTTTAACAACTTAATTTTCTTTGTTGCTAAAATTCACTAAGAAAGATGGTATTAAAAGTGAGCTGGAGTCACTTTGCCAAGACTGATTCCATGAAGCATACTAGACAAGAAGAGTAGAACTGCAAAATTAATAACATTGAAAACCCAAACGCAAGCACCCTCCAGCAGTCATTATAATGTGATACATAATCAGTGTTTATCCTGACTCTAAACTATAACTGATAAAGCCACAATCTCATAAAAAGATTATTTTCAAGACTATTGCATTACCCTCTGAGAGCTAAAATACTCATTTATTCATAGTAGCAGATTGTAATGGCTCTAATTCCCTGAGAAGTGGGCATTGTATGATAATTGAGTGGGCTGGGATGCTAATTGTCCTCCACTTCACCTCTAGATGTTTAACTGCTTATCTCTTCAACCAGCAAACAATAATGCACTCTTACTTGTGCCTTCCTGTTCAGATAATTTTGTGAGCTGAGTAATTTATTTGTAATAAAGAGGAAAAAGTATCTGTGCGAGAGAAATATTTAAATTGTGCCATGTGACATATTAAAACCAGTTGGAGAACTGGTGTGTACATAGGGAGCTTTCCAAAAGGGTTCGCTTTGCAGTACCTGGGGAGTAATTGGAAATGCAGGACCATGACCCAATAACAGAATGACATTGATGGGCAACACGACATCAATAATGCTTGGTTAGTTTTCTCTATTTTCTATTTTTACCCACCCGGCCTTTTACTGTTCAGGGAGTTATGCTAGTGTTCCATGTTGCTTCTTGTCAAACACTGAGAAGTGGAGGACTCTAGATTATCTAGGCTTGTTACCATTGCTGCTGTTTTCACAATACCTTCCTTTTGGAACTTCGTAATCACACAAAGGAGTTAGGTAGGGGATGATGGAGAAAGCCCAGTATCAGACACATAGATATCATGTGTTGAGCATCTGTTGTGCACTAGGTACTGAGTTTCCCTTAATTTGCAAATTATTTTTTGGATTTTACTGTAACCAGATTTTATAGAAGAACATAAAAAAAATCATCCAAACAAAAAAAATCATCCAAACTTGGAACTGTAGAGGAAAAAAAAACTTACCCTCTACCTCCTTAGGTTCAGTAACTGGAGGCCTCAGAACTGAACTGACAAAAGACAGATTAAGAAAAAGGCATTTTGTTGTTATTGATGATAATATCTTTATGTGCATGGGAGCTTCACAGAAAATAAGTGAAAATCCAGAGTGGTTAGACTTGGGGTTCATATACCATTTTAACACAGGGCAATAAATTGTGGAGAAGTAACTAGATAAAAGGTAAAGGAGTTGGGGCTTTAGGGGTGGTAAATGGTGGGATGGTGACCAGGAAATATAGGGTGGACCTGAGGGAATATAAGGATTATTTTAGTAAAATCTGATTACACAGGCTTACTTCAGCATCAACTCCCCATCTTCATTTATGAGAGTCACTCTTGTTTTTCCTGGTACAAGAAAGGTCTCATGAGCAATTTATGCCCCACTTTCAGGAAGATATAGGGAGGACAGAGTGCCTCACTCTGTCTGCTCTTTCTCAGTTGCCTTCAGCTGGAAATAACACTTGTGCCAAAGTGGCTTATTTTGCAGTGACACATCCTGAATCTCCTCAGAAATAAGGCAAAGAATAACTATGCCCACTTTCAAAGCCATATGAAGCATTTTCCAAGAAGATTAATCAAGAATTATTTAATTCTCCAAAGACTGTACTATTTGCGGTTTTACCACACACTATTGATTAGGGAAAAATTTTTGTAAAAATATGTGTTAACCTGTAGATTATTGTCCAGTAGAAATGTAAATAATTTCTGTCCAGAAGAAAAGATAAATGACCCCAAGGGTTAAAGTCTTGTTGCCCTGTAAATATTAAATTGCTTTGTCTCTAATTTAGGAAAATTTATCTCAGCATGCTTTGCCTGACAAAGTTCATAACTCTGTTCCTCAAATTCTCCTTTTGACCACTTTTACTATTCTGTTCTTTCTCTCACTAATGGCGTAAATCTTTAACTTGCTTGCTTTTATTTCTAGGAAAGTTATGTTTTTAACTTTCCCGAAATTATACTTTGATAGGATTCAACTGAATCTCAGAATTGATTTTCCCAAGTTGACATAGCTATTGAGAAATTGTTTTGGAAATCAGGTTTGCTTAATTCCAAATATCTTGATATTTCTATTTCACTATTCCTCACACAAATTTCCACCTTCTTAGATGAAAGAAGGTTTCGAGTATAATTAAAATACTGTGTTTTGTCTTCTAGACCCTGAACAACATGAAGCCTTAATCTTTCATCCAATTTTGTCCAGACTTATTGTCTCTGTAGCCTAAGTAACTAACATACTGTATGGGCCACAGTAGGAAAACTATAATTATTTGTTGACTAAATGTATAAGCAAGTAAAAGAAGGAGAGAAAAATAAGTAATGCACCATATGCCCAACTGACTAACATTCTACTTTATAACAAACAGATCCCAAGGAGGAAAAAATAAATAATCAATTAAAAATACTTAAGGGTAGGGTTGTCGAGGTAACTCACAGAATCCACTCATATATATATATATGTATATATATATATATATATATTTCCTAGTAGGATTCATTTCTAGATCAAATGTAAATATTTGCCTAAATTACAAAAGGATCCTATGCTAAAATTAAGAATCCTGAATCTTACCTCTTTCAATCATCGGCTTTGAACATTAGGCAGACCTCTTTAATGTTCTCTCTGCAATTGCTGAAATGATATCATATTTGCCTGATCTGTTAAATGATTTCTTGAATCCCTCAAACCTTTGGGTTTATGTTTTTATGACATGATTCTTAGTAAAAGAAAATGATCTCCTCCCTCACTCTCTTGCCTTTGTTTTGTTGTTGAGAACAACACTACCACACTCCAAGAGAATAAGAAAGTTGATCAAAATATTGATTAAGTGCCTACCACTGGGCCTCAGTTTCCTTTTGAGTATAATGAGGATAAAAATGTCCATCCCTCATGGTTATTATAATAGTAAAGTCGGATGATGTTTCTAAGCCTGCAAGGGTTTGTCCAGCACACAGTTTGCAATTGTTGGAGAAGTTTATGAGGCCCTCTCTCTGTTTAGAACTCTAGGAACATGCCTTAACTACTTTAAACCACTGAACAGTTCAAGTCTTAGCTGCAGAAGACTTACCTTGTCACCACCATGAACTTTCAACGTCATGCTGGTGCTTTAAAAGCTGTGGTGAAGCGTCATGGGATCGAGTCCCACATCGGGCTCCTTGCTCGGCAGGGAGCCTGCTTCTCCCTCTGCCTGCCACTCTGCCTGTGCTCGCTCCTGCTCTCTCTCTCTATCTGACAAATAAATAAAATCTTTAAAAAAAAAAAAAAAAGCTGTGGTGAACAGGCTGGCACCAACCAACAATGGGCAAAACAAAGACATGGATCCTAGAAAAATCAACACTGGGAAGGAAGCAGTGATTCTCTGGGCCTCGTCCTTCTGTAGGGAAATCCCAAGCAGTAGCTATGTGAATCTTCAGGAAACTTCCCAACTAAGAAAGCAAACCAAGGTGTGGATTCCTAAGCCATCTGCATCCTAAAGAACATTGGGAGGATGGAGAATTTCTCTGAGGTAGAGAGATAAATGGAGCCCTCAAGAGTTGCTCAGTCTAAACTCACCCTCCAGACTCCTGGATGTAGCTTGACTCTGGGTCCCTGACCACAACTTCTTGACCAGTCTCTCAGTCTCTGACTGTGGATCTTAGTTTTTGGATCAGAACCATCTGGAAAGAATGCAGTAATCTTAGGGCTGACTCTTTGCCCCCAGGAGAACCTGATGACCTTATCCCTGTTTCTCTATATCATTGCCTGGCTAGGTCTGAGTGTTGGCCCTGTTGGTTCAGAGTGACCCCACCTGTATCCCCAGGTCAGGATGTTTTTACTCAAGGATATAAGGAGCCTGAATTGGTAGTAGGCATAATACCAAGCACCCTGTCAGGTATAGCCTGAAGACCACAAGTTTGTGTTCTGACTCACAAGTCAAAGTCTGGTTCAACTCTTTTATTTTGTTAATTTTGTGTCCCTTGGCTTCAGTCCTTCCTGCCTGATTCTTGACTGCAAAGTTAGTTTGGATGAAAAGATTCTTGGACCTGTGATCAACTCATTTCCTCATATTTGCTTTCCAGAAATGGCAGAAACAAAATATATCATAAGAAAATTGACATTGAAGTAATTAAAGACACTCCTTATCCCCATTAAAAAAATAAAAAATAAAAAAGGGTTTAATATTCTCTGACTCTTGGTAATGTGATCATAAATTCCTTTGGCTTCCAGCCTCACAATAATGCTGTCCACTACTTTTTTTAATTGGTTGTCATATCATGAATCCACAAATTTTAGCCACTTTTCCATAGTTTCATCACACATGATGCATGTTCCTCTAATACTTTTGGAGCTGCCTGGCTTCACATACAATAGATGAATTTGGACGTACTATAGCTCATTAACACTGATCTCATGGCCAAGAGCACTAGAATGCATGCCTAAATGAAAACTACCTAACATGTATGTTCCCTGTAAGGCACATTACAACTGTCCTCCTCTTAGGAACAACATGCAGCACTTGAGCGCTATAGTCAGAAGCCATTCTAAACATCAAAATCACCAACAAAAAACACAGAATGTGAACAACATAGAACTAAATAGACCAGAAAAAGGACAGTTGTTTACATTATAGAAACTGAAACAAGGCAGAATATTGTTTTGTTCCACTTCAGCTAGGAACATGTGTGTTGATAACTCAAACTTTTCCCAACTCTGTGCATGTTCACAAATGGCTATGAAAGTGAAGCTAGCATTGATTTGGGGGTTACAAATAAATTTTAATGAGCAGGCAAATGTATAAAGATGGAATCCACATATAATGAGGAGCTGCTGTACTTGTTAATTTCTTAAATGTGAAGGTGTTAAAAAGAAGAGGAAGAATTCAAGAAAAGTCTGAAGTTTCTAGAAAAAACAGTTGCTTTACCAGAAAATAAGGTATAGGTTTTAGATAAACAAAAGCACCAAATATTCTATAAATGTTTCTCAAATTTTAATGCATAAAATTACCAAGATGTCCTGCTGTGAACACAAATTCTGCTTTAGTAGGTTTCAGAGGTTTGAATTCTGGATTTCTCACAAACTGCCAAATGACACTGAGGTATTGGTCTATGAGCACACTGTGGTCTATGAGCACACTGTGAGTAGCAAGTCTTGATAGGTGTTTACCAGGTTTCTGGTTTAGGCAATGTACTTAATCTCTGTGTTGTAGTTACCTCATCTTTGAAGTGGATAAGATAATATCTATATTATTGAATTAAATAAAACAATGCATATAAAGCTCTTAAAACTGAGTATGCTACGTAGTAAACCCTCAATAACGGTTATTGGTGATAAGGATGCTGAAAAAGTATACTCCCATTTCTTACATTCCAAAAACAAACATACATACATAACAACAAAATATTATTTAATTTTGCTTTTTCTTCTTTTAGTATCCAAACTTAAGCAAGTAGTTTATTACTATTCTCTCAATTTCTTAAGCTGCTCTTCATTCCTTAGCTTCTATCCCTGCTACTTTCTAAGAAAAGGTCCCACTAGCATTACCAGAAATAACTTTTTAGGCCAATAAGATGGATTCTGGTCAGTCTTATGTTATTATATTATTAGATATCTTTGTAATGGCTGGCCCTGTTGGTATTTCGCTCCTTGAAACTGTTTCCTTGATGTGGTAGATTAGATCATTGCTCTTAATCCTTCCTTCTTTGAATTAGAAATATGTATCTGAGCCCTTTATCAGGAGACTTTGTAGAACCTCCCTCTACAGTGGGTAAAATATACTTCCCAACTGAAGTTGGGAAGGACCACATGACTTACTTTGGCTGATGAAATGTTGGCAGAGTGAGAATCTATCAGTTCTAAGGCACAGTCTTAAGCGGCAATGTGTGTCTTTACTCAGAGCCTTGAATTCCTGTGATCTGACATTATAAAAACATCCCAGAGGCAGCAGCCAACCCTTCAGCCTGGGCCCCAGAATGAAGATATGTGGGTAGATCTGAAACTACCAAGAGGTTTGGAGTCCAGCCTGGTGCAACTTGGCACTGGTTAGGTAAACTGAAGTACAGCCAGGCTGCAGACCCATGAGCATAAAAATAAATTGGTTTTGTTGTAAGATTTTGCAGTTGTTACACAGGAAAACACTGTCAACAACAAAAAATTATGATAAATATACTCGACTTCTGTTGTTTCACCCTCTCTTTGTTCTTAGATTTTCTTCCCAGTCTCTGTTTTGGGTGTGCTTCCCTCTAAAAAACCTAAAAATATTTGTGACATTTAGGATTTGTTTTTAGGACAACATCCCTTTTCACTCTTTAAATTATTCTGGACAATCTCAGTCACTCATACTTAAAACTGCCACTTACAGGGTGGTGAGCCAAAGTTTGTACCCCTGGCCAGACCTGTGCCTTTCCTCAAGGACTTCAGACTCATGCCTCCTGCTGTTAACTCAATATTTCAGCCTGGATATCTTAGGATATCTCAAATTAAGGGTTTCTACAACCAAAACATATTTTTCCCCACTCCCTTAACCTTGTTTCTTTTCAGAAATGAATGCCAAGCTCTGACCTGCCTTGAGGAATTCTTGTCATCATGATTCCTTTTCCTGAGAGAACACCGCAACTGCCTTAGCCTCTGCCAGCTACCTCTTCAAAAGTTCCTTCAGGGCACCTGGGTGGCTCAGTGGGTTAAAGCCTCTGCCTTCGGCTCAGGTCATGATCCCGGGATCTTGGGATCGAGCCCCACATTGGGCTCTCTGCTCGGCAGGGAGCCTGCTTACCCCTCTCTCTCTCTGTCTGCCTCTCTGCCTACTTGTGATCTCTGTCTATCAAATAAATAAATAAATAATCTTTAAAAAAAAAGTTTCCTTCACTGACTGCCCTATATGAAGGAGCCCTCTCTACTTATTTGCTACTTTAAAAATTACATCTGTTTATTTGCTTCATAGCCCTTAAAAGCACTCATACTTATTTACCTGTGTATTCATCTCTCCAAAGAGAATGTAAAGTCCACAAGAATAGCAAACTTTTTGACCTCTTGACCATATATTCAGGTCTAGACTAAAACTGGCAAGGAATTATTTCCCAATAAATTCTAGAATGATAAATAAATTTGTTTTATAGTCTACATTTGCATGAATGGCTCTATCATTTATCTAATTATCCATTCCAGAAATTTAAAAGCCATCCTTAAATTCTTATTCTTCCTCAACACTGCCCCATTATCAATTATCAAACTTTGTCTTTATTCTAAAATATTTCTTGTCTCCACCTCTACCTTCTTTGTTCTCATCTCTACTATCAATGCTGTGTTCAAGCTTTGATCATCTTTCTCTTTGTCTATAGACACAACCTTTGGACTGATCTTTCTGTATTTTTTTTTTTTTACTCCCTGTATGAATCTGATTTTACGTGTGGTGATGTTATGTAACAAATAACTTTAGAATAACAATGATTTAAATAAAAAATATGTATGCCATGCTCATTAATTTGTAGATCTGCTGCAGTTTGGCTGAGTTCAGCTGAGCTCGGATTGGTTCCACGATTTGAGACAGGTTCATCAATCTGGAACTCAGACTTAAAGAGCCATTGGTACCTGATCTTCTCATGGCAGGGGAAGGAATCTGAGCAGGGCTGGAGAAAAG
This sequence comes from Taxidea taxus jeffersonii, assembly GCA_003697995.1. Lineage (NCBI taxonomy): Eukaryota > Metazoa > Chordata > Mammalia > Carnivora > Mustelidae > Taxidea > Taxidea taxus. The sequence continues at coordinate 9,580 of RCUC01112489.1, read as the reverse complement.
TTGCAGTGCCTCATTTTAAAGCCTTGTTTGAGAACTGAAACATTGTAATTCTTGCCCACATTTCATCAGCCAAACCCAAACCCAACATCAGCGGGGCAGGAAAATAATAGACTCTAGAAGGAAGCCTTGCAACTCACATAGCAAAGGGTATGAACATCTAACTTTATTATGAGTGAATGAGCAGATAAGAATGATAATATAGTCCAGTCAGTAACACTTAATATCCTTTCTTTACACAAGTCCCAAAGAGATCTTGGTGAAAAGCAAAACTTCATGTCACTTCCTTTAATTATCTCTTCTATTGCAAGATAAAACTCAAACCATTCCTACCTACTGCTCAGGCCTCCTCTCCTCTTCACATTTTATGCTCCAGCAACAGCAAACTGATTGTAGTTCCCGGCTGTTCACACCACGCTGTTTCATGCCTCTTTGCCTTTGCTCATGACATTTCTGCATGGAAATGCTTTTCTCACTCTCCATTCCATTTCCCACTGGCTAATTCCTATTCATTCTTCAAGATTCAGTTTATGCATGACCTACTGGATGAGTCTTCCTTGACCCTTCTTCAATTCAGTGTATCCACAATGCCTTGTGCATTTTATTTCTTTTTTTTTTTCTTAATTTATTTGACAGAGAGAGAGAGATCACAAGTAGGCAGAGAGGCAGGCAGAGAGAGAGGGAGAAGCAGGCTCCCCACTGAGCAGAGAGCCTGACGCAGGGCTTGATCCCAGGACCCCGAGATCATGACCTGGGCAGAAGGCAGAGGCTTAACCCACTGAACCATCCAAGCGCCCCCCTTGTGCATTTTCTTATCATGGCATTTATCAGGTTGAATGGAAATTATTCATTTGTGTATATTTGAGTATGTCTTCTTTTAGACCATAATTTTTCTAAGTTTTACACAAACTTTAAAAAAATTTTTTTAAAAGTATTCATGTTTCTAGCACCTAGAACAATATGTGACAGGTAGTAGGCACTCTTATCAGTTTTGTGGAGTGGGACCACAGTAATTCCTTTTTTATTACAACAAAGTTTATTATTCTAAGCTTTAAAAAATTGTTGAACAAATATATATTCACCCAGGTCATACACTGTAATTTTAGAGAGTTCAACTACATTTCCTCTTAGCTTACAACCCCAATACCCCATACCCTGTCCAAACACCCTCTCTAAAGAAAATCATCAATACAAGACCTGCCAGTCAATATGTTCTAGGTCCTAGAATATTACACTTATTTCAGTGAGTTATAGCATGCGCTTTTGTTTTAGTTGGTCTTCTTTTGGTTGCACTTCTAGGGTAACTAGTCAAGATGCTGTGAGAGATGTGATGCTCCATCCACTCATGAAGGAGGAGAGGGTAAGGGCTCAACTAGAAAAGGCAAATGTGACTTTAGGGTAAGAAAGAGTAAAGTGAAAAATGATGAAAAAGAAGGAAAATCCTTCTGTTGCTAGGACCATTGATTAGGCTGCAACAATCGAAGGACAAAATGATCCTGTCTTTTGTTTTATTTTGTTTTCTTTCTTTCTGGAATGAGAAGTGGCAGGCAGAATTCAAACTAAAGACTCTAACGGCATGATGACTTCAGGTAATCATTGGAAAGATAGCATTGAGAAAAAGTCTAATCATTTTATGGGCAGGAGTCATGAATGAGATATAAAGAACTCTTCATTAATTGATTTCATTACATTACCTACCACCCTAAGGCAACAGGTAAGCAAGCCTTAAATTGTCAGTTGCTTTCATTTGCCTTTGTTAATTTCTTTGGTTCATAACTCACCCAGTGGCAGTAAAGAAAATAATTTTAAATTTTGTTTTGTTCTGCTCAAGTGGCAGAACCCAGAACTGATACTTTGTAACGAAGCCTACTGTAACCGTCAATGTGTTCTTAATTTGTGTTTGCATTTTCTCATTAAGGCTGGGGAAAAGTAGCTGCTTCCTCCTGTGTTCTCTTTTACTTTATGAAGTGATATTTAGTTTTGAATTTCTTAAGAGCTATTAATTTTAGGTAGCAATGCTGATTGTCTAGAACTGTGAAGTTTATGACAGGTATGTTACTCTTTTAAGTCATTGTCTCCATATTATTTGTCAATCCCTTCAATTTTTTTTTCTTTTCCCACATTTGCTGGCTTTCTCACTGGTTTGTGGGGGAGTTTTCATTTTATTGCAAGCTGGTATTCAGGTCATTTCAGATTCATTTATAATAATTTTCCCTACCTTTTTCTAAACTGAGCCATTCCCTGGCTTATTCTCTTATCTCTTATTTCTGAGACATTTCCTTAATACCCTTCTGCCTTACCTAGTGAAATTCAAAGCTTATGTCCTCAAAGTCACCAGAAATATTCAGCTCCTGTGTCTGCCACCCTTCTCTTACCCTCACCTCTTCTCACCTGCCACGTTCTCCCAATGCCCCTATAGTCACCTGCCCTCCTATTCACATCTTACTTCTTGCCATCTGTCAGGAATGGAACAGTTTTTCAGTATGGAAAATACCTTCTTGTTCTTCTCCAATTGTCTCCTGAAATCTACTTCCTCCTGGCACTGGGGCTTTATCATTTTCAAAAGCAGCACCTCTGTGATTCGTGCCTTTTGAACTTTTCTACCTGGCAACCTGTGATAATACAACAAGGTACTGAAGAACAGAAATAATAGTGGTCAGTAGTTATTAAGCCTTTAGTATGTGCTAGGTGCTGACCTCAGTGCATTATCTCAATTAATCCCCATAACAGTCCTGTGCAGTAGGTATTATACTATTTCCATTTGGCTGATGAAAAAAACTAGTCATAATGAAGTTAAGTGACTCATCCAATGACTCCAATAGAGTGGAGCCTAAAGAACAACTTTACTTAAAAGAACATTGTAATTACTGCAAAAATTGAAAAAACAAAATTTTAAGACTTCGTTTGAACTACCCAGTGTATTTATGTGGGAGATGGCAAGGGAAATATAAGACTTACAGTTTAGAGATGAGTGAGAATATATGCCAACTTTTGGTGAAGTAATTGCACAAGCAAATTTGAACAGAACTTCAAAAACTATGGAGTAGAATTTGGATGTCATGACCTGACATCCAAACACTGTTAAGATACCTGTTTTAGTCCACACAACTGCTATAACAGAAATATCATAGCCTGAGTTCCTTATAAACAATAAACATTTATTTCTCACGGTTCTAGAGCCTGAGAAGTCCAAGATCAAGGTGCTGGCAAATTCAGTGTCTGGTAAGGACCCACTTCCTAGTTCATAGATGACAGTCTTTTCTACTACAGACTTACATGGCAGAAGAGTTGAGGGAGCTCTCCAGTGTCTCTTTTATGGGGGCACTAATCCCATTCATGGGTGCTCTGCTCTCCTCACCACCTCCAAACACCAACACTTTAGGGAGTAGGTTTCAACTAATGCACTTGGGAGGGACATAAACAGTCTATAGCAACACTCCTGGGATCAGGACTCAGACTGAGATCTTTATGGAACCTAAACACTGAAAAGGTTACTGCATCCATTTAGTAATGTAATTATTATTTCCAAATAATTGTTCTGAAATAAATCCAAGAAATTTAACAAAGCTCTCATTTTGTTATGATGATTATTTGCTTCCTTCTAGGAAATATCCTATTCTTATAAAAAAAATATTGTTGATGACCTTGTGTTAGATAATTCCCTTAACATATGCTTAATCAGACTATTAACTAGCCTGTTACTTTATGAGCAGGCAAAAATGATGAGAGGCAAATTGCTCTTACTAGTAAGTCACTGGAATCCAAAAAAATATGGTCTCCTGAGAGGTGAGTCACAGACTTTTAGCTCAGATTAGAGGCAACTCCAGAAGGTAGGTAATATAGCTTTCTTTTGGACCCCATTCTGCGCCACTGCCTTTCCTACAGCAAGGAGTTCCTCAAAATTAGTAGCAGTTGCTTATTCCTTTATAGGACCAACCACTAGGTGTTTACAGATAGTACAGAAAAGAATGTGTTCAAGGAGGTGACCAAGGAGCAGAATTGAAAGACACTCATTACAGCATGGAGGTTCCTCAAAAAGTTGAAAATAGAGCTACCCTATGACCCAGCAATCGCAGTACTGGGTATTTACCCTAAAGATACAAATGTAGTGATCCAAAGGGACATGTGCACCCGAATGTTTATAGCAGCAATATCCACAATAGCCAAACTATGGAAAGAACCTAGATGTCCATCAACAGATGAATGGATAAAGAAGATGTGGTATATATATATATATATACACACACACACACACACACAATGGAATACTATGCAGCCATAAAAAATGAAATCCTGCCATTTGCAATGATGGGGATGGAACTAGAGGGTATTATGCTAAGTGAAATAAGTCAATCAGAGAAAGACAATTATCATATGATCTCTCTGATATGAGGAATTTGGGAGACAGGGCAGAGGGTCATAGGGAGAGGGGAAGGAAAAATGAAACAAGAAGGGACTGGTGAGAGAGACAAACCGTAAGAGACTCTTAATCTCAGGAAACAAACTGAGGGCTGCTGGGGTCAGGGGAGGGATGGGGTGGCTGGGTGATAGACATTGGGAAGGGTATGTGCTATGGTGAATGCTGTGAATTGTGGAAGACTGATAATTCACAGACCTGTACACCTAAACTAATAATACATTATGTGTTAATTAAAAAAAAATAAAGACACTCACTAATACAAAATCACAACAGCTCTCAAATACATCCTTTGCCATGCAAAGCTTTCAGTTCTTCTAAGTGTGAACAACTATTAGTGTTTTGACCTTTCTCTTGACCCACATCAATATTCCTCCTCTTCAGAGGCGGAGCAAGCCCAATAACATAGTTTTGAGCTTCCTTGGAGCAAAATTTGGTTTGTGTGTTCTGTGTGCTCTGTGTGCTGTGTGTGTGTGTGTGTGTGTGTGTGTGTGTGCATGCACGTGCATGCATATAACTTTCTCAAAGGGACGGAGTCTCAAACCCAAAAACATTTTTAAGTCATTGTCCTATTTTTCAGCCATTACCCTGAAAAATATATTTAGTTGCACTGGGCTAAAGAAAAACTGTTCCTTTTTATTTTAATTCAGCTGGTGAGATAGATTTCAGTAGTTCTGTGTCTTATCTCTTATTCAGAATCTGTCCTAGAGGCTCAATATGGAGACAAGAGTCAGGACTTCTGCCTGGTGCATTTTACCAGATACATTTCAATAAGAAGGAACTGTTTTAGAGGATTTCAAGAAAGCAGCATAGAAAAATCCTGAACTCCTTCCTACAGACACAGCAGATCTACAGCTACATATAGAACAATTCTCTCTGAAAAGGACCTGAAAACTATTGGAATGGCTCCTTCACAACAATAGAGAAAAAGGCCACATCTAGATGGGTAAGAGGGCCAGAGACCTGGTCTCACCAAAAACCCCACTCTTGGTACAGTGATCCACAACTGGAAGATACCTCAAGAGTCAAACCTCCTCCTTGAGGAGTGAGGGGCTTTTGCCTCACATCAGGCACTCTAAACCTTTGGAGCTGAGCTGGAGAGATGAATTCTCAAAATGTCTGGCTTTGAAAACTGATGAAACTTACATCCAGGAGAACCATATGGCTGTAGGGAATGGAGATTCTAACTGTAAAGGGATCATGTACAGATTCACTTGCCCCAGACCCAGCATAAAAGTAGTGTGTTGTCCTAAATTTGATTCTACTGCTTCATCTGGTACTTTAAGGCAGTACAAAAAAAGGGAGAGAGATCATTTAAGGATATCATTTACTCAAATTTATAGCCATTCACCCTGAAAACACAATTAGGTATATTAGACCACACGCAAAAACGTTCCTTCCTTTTTTCAAGTATAATTGACATATAACGTTATGCTAGTCTCAAGCACACTGCTAATGATTTGATACTTGTATATATTGAGAAATGAGCACCACAATAAATATACTTATCATCATTCACCATACAGATGGAAGATAAATCTTTCCTTCCTTAATTTCTTTTCTTTTTTTAAAAAATTGTTGATGACAGAAGTAGCTAGTGGGACAGGCAGATGCTGGGAAATAGATGATCTATGTTATAGTCCTGGTGTTGCTTCTAATTTACTGTTTACATTTGGACAATTCACTTAGCATTTGTGTTTTTTCTTTTCTCATAAGTAATATTTTTGCTTTATTTACATCACAGGATACTTAGCAGTATCAACTAAAATAATAAATGTAAAAGTGTTAAAAAGCTAATAGGACATAGGATGTTAGGTTATTCTAGTTAGAAACACAGAAGTAATCAGTAACTCATCACTTTCCTTTAGTTATTATAGGCAAGAGTACTCCAAGGCTTGTGAAGTCCATTTATTGAATAACATTTGAATTAATCTCCAAAATTCTATCCCCTATACCCAGCTTTAGATACCTGCAATACATGATTTATCAGTTAGAAGTATGAATTTTGATGTCACTTTATTATAATTTTTAGTTGACTATTGATATGATTTGCAAACAGGCTGGTAACTTGGCCTCTTTCTCATCAATAAAATGGGGATAAGATGACTTCCTGAAATGTGGCATTTCTATAAAATTTAAATAACAAGTTCTATAAAATACTTAGCAAACTGCCTGGAAAATTCTTTCATTCATATATTCATCATATATTCATTCATTCAATTATTAGACAATTTTTAATTTTTCAATATGATAGAGATAATGTGCTTTCCCTGTCTTCATGAATGTTGTATGGGTGATAGATACTAAGGAAGTAAACAGTTAATTAAAGTTGGTGATATGTGTTACGAATCAACAAAACTAGGTAAGGGATTGGAGAATGCCTGGTGGGGCCTAGTCTAAGTGATGTGCTCAAAGAAGTCTTCACTATAGGAGAAGCATAAGAACTAAGACTTAAATGATGAGAAGGAGTTAGTCATGGGATGACCTTGCTGGCGTGTTATCTGTGGCTGCTTTCCTGCTATGATAGCAGGGTTAGGTAGCTGAGACAGAAGCCATATTTCCCAGCAGCCTAAAATATTTATTATTTGTCTCTTCAAGAAAAAAGTTTGCTGACCCCTTCAGGATGGCCCTGGTTTCCTCTGAAAATTATTTTACCCATAGCAAGCAATGTGTGGACAAAGTGGCTTCGTCCATGCCACGCTACCCAATATGATAGTCAGTAGTCACATGCGGCACCTGAGTTCTTTCAGGTAACTAGTCCCAGATGAGATGTCCTAGAAACATAAAACACACCCTGGATTTCAAACACATAACCTGAAAAAAGTGTTAAGAATCTTACTAATATTTATACTGACTACATACTGAAGTGGTATTCTGGATATAATGAGTTATACAAAATACATTATTATAATTAGTTCCACCTTTATTCTTATTTTTTATAATGTGGCTGCTATATAATTTTAAGTTTGTATGTGGCTCATACTTGTGGCTCACATATTTCTACTGGACAGCGCCGATCTAGAAGAGAGCTATACCAGAGAACAGGAACAGCAAGTGCCCATGTCTGAGGGAGGAAAGTAGCTCTGATCATAATTATTTAGGTGATATTAAGAACCTCTCTACTTGGCTACATTGTCAACAGAATGTACAAGACCATTTTCTAAGAATTAGAAAAAGAGTTCTTTTTCTGTGTATACTAGCTCTGAATATTTAAAAATTATGGTTATATAGGAATGTTCACAGAATCAGGAAATTTTGCTAAATGGTCAAGGGCAAAAAATGTGCTTTATCACTCCAGGTAGCATAGTAGTTTGGATATGGGAGTCTGCAAGTCTGAGCAACTGTGTTCAAATATTAACTAGTCTATTCTGAATAAACTTGGGTATATTACTTAACATCTCTGTATTTCAACATTTTCTTCCGTAAAATATGGTGAATTTGGCTGATTATGACCTTAATAAATAAGAAGTGGATTGCAGGGATGCCTGGGTGGCTCAGTTGGTTGAGCGGCTGCCTTCGGCTCAGGTCATGACCCCAGCATCCTGGGATCGAGTCCCACGTCGGGCTCCTTGCTTGGCAGGGAGCCTGCTTCTCCCTCTGCCTCTGCCTGCCACTCTGTCTGCCTGTGTCTGCCTGTGCTCGCTCCCGCTCTCTCTCCGACAAATAAATAAATAAAATCTTTAAAAAAAAAAGAAGTGGATTGCATTTTAATTTCTATACATATCCTTTGTTTTATATATTCATTGTAATTTTCCTCTCGAATCTTGCCTTTCTCCTTAAGTCCAGAGTTGAAATGCTAACATCTTCCTGATTCCATCTCAAAGACCTTCTTTTTAATAAAATGCTTTCTGAGGAGGAGACAAGATGGTGGGGAGAAGTAGCAGGCTGAGATGACATCAGGCAGCAGGAGATCAGCTAGATAGCCTATCAAACCATTACGAACACCTACGAATCCAACAGGAGATTGAAGAGAAGAAAAACAACAATTCTAGAAACAGAAAATCGACCACTTTCTAAAAGGTAGGACCAGTGGAGAAGTGAATCCAACGCGACGGGAAGATAGACCCCAGGGGGAGGGGCCGGCTCCCGGCAAGCGGCAGAGCACAAAATCAGGACTTTTAAAAGTCTGCTCCAGGGAGGGACATCACTCCAGAGGCTAAACTGGGGTGAAGACCTCGCAGGGACAGCATGGACTCAGGTCCCACAGGGTCACAGAAGGATCAGGGGTATCTGAGTGTCGCAGAGCTCACAGATATTAGAGCAGGGAAACCGGCTGCGGAGACAGAGCTGAGGTTTCCTAGAGCCGTGGTCTGTGACACGGGCCAGTGCTCTGTGACACGGGCCGGTGCTCTGTGCGAGGAGTCCCCACAAGATCCAGGGAGACTCCGAGGATCTCAGGATCTATGGGGAGAGCTCAGGGATCTACGGGGTTCGGAGACTCCAGGTGGGACTCTGCCAGAGACAGAGATGCTTGGTCACAGGCTGGGTGAGCTCGGAGCACTCCCAGAAGCCAGTGAGATGGGACTGATTACGCACGATTTTCTCCGAGCGCGGTCTCCGAGCGCGAACGGAGGCTGGGGAGACGGGAGTGATTAAACGCTTTTCTCTGAAGGCTCACTGAAGACTGGGGTCCCTAGCTCTCGGCTCCTCTGAACCGGAGATTGGGAGGCCGCCATTTTCATTCCCATCCTCCAGAACTCTACAGAAAGCATTCAGGGAACAAAAGCTCCCAAAAGCGAAACTGAGAGGATTACTTAGCCCGGCCCCTGGTAAGGGCGGTGCAATTCCGTCTGGGGCAGAGACACTTGAGAATCACTACAACAGGCCCCTCCCCCAGAAGATCAAAGAAATCCAGCCAAGACCAAGTTCACTTAACAAGGAGAACAGAGGATTCTTATCTGGACAAAATGACAAGGCGGAAAAACTCACCACAAAAAAAAGAGCAGGAGACAGGACCGAAGGCTAGGGACCTAATCAATACAGACATTGGTAATATGTCAGATCTGGAATTCAGGATGACGATTCTCAAGGTTCTAGCCGGGCTCGAAAAAGGCATGGAAGATATTAGAGAAACCCTGTCAGGAGAAATAAAAGCCCTTTCCAGAGAAATAAAAGAACTAAAAACTAATCAAGTTGAAATAAAAAAAGCTATTAATGAGGTGCAAT
>RCUC01112488.1:0-11056 GCA_003697995.1 Taxidea taxus jeffersonii | reverse complement strand
CAAGAACCATCACACCTGTTTTTGTCTCCCTCACTCCTCAGTACCTGGTATAATGCCTGGCACATATGGATGCTCAATAAACATCTGTTGAATAAGTGAATCAATACGCAATCAAATACTCAATATAAATTTGAGTAAATAAAGGCCATTGAAAAGCACTAATCCTGCTTATGAAAATAATTTGGGAAATCACTTTTTTTTTTTAAGATTTTATTTATTTGACAGACAGAGATCACAAGTAGACAGAGAGGCAGGCAGTGAGAGAGGGAGAAGCAGGCTCCCTGCTGAGCAGAGAGCCCGATGCGGGGCTTGATCCCAGGACCCTGAGACCATGACCTGAGCCGAAGGCAGAGGCTTTAACCCACTGAGCCACCCAGGCGCCCCTGGGAAATCACTTTTTGAAAATGCCGTGCTGATGCCAGAGGTTAGTAATGCCACTGGTGACCCTATGCCATTGTTTTCCTAGATGCTGCTTACCTCAGTTCTCCCTCCAAGAGAGTGATGTTCCCCCGTGTAGAAGTATACTGCAATATAGAACTTGCCCTTGGCAGAGAGTGTCCTGAACGCAGTCAGTCACGCCTCCAAACAGAACAAGAAGAATCCATACAACCTCACACACAGTGGGCTCCTGAAGGGGAAGAAAAGAGCCGCCACAGTCCACTTGTGTCCTCACCTGTGCAAACACCTGAATCCACACATGAGTGGCCTGTAGAATCACCTGTTTCACCACTTGTCTCTTCATTTGAGCAGTCACCTGCATCTCCACTGGCCTCATCACCATCACATTCTCCAGATGACTTGCCCCCTGTATCACTCCCAGCTGTGCCCTTACCACTCAGCTCCACACCTGTGCTGTCTCATGTATCACCACCACAACAGAGGGTACAAACAACTGGATCACCGCCAAGATCCCCACCCTCCCAGTCATCTCTCTCACCCAGGCCATCCCTGGAGTCTTCATCTGTGAGGACATCTCAAACACTGCCCCTGTGTTCTCCTTCAGTGTCAACTGCACAGCCACCTGTGGAGAAACTGGGCCCAGAACAGCCCCAAGGTATGGACCCTTCTGGCATCTCCCACCTTTCTTATGTCTGGAATTCCTCAGCAAGTGTGCCACAATATGGGAGCTGATAACCATTGTGTTATTATTTTTTAAATTATGTTCAGTTAGCCAGCATATAGTACATTAGTTTGTGTGTGTGTGTTATGTTAGCCACCATAAAATACATCATTAGTTTTTGATGCAGTGTTCCAAGATTCATTGTTGTACATCATTAGTTTTTGATGCAGTGTTCCAAGATTCATTGTTGTACATCATTAGTTTTTGATGTAGTATTCAACAACTCATTAGTTGTCTATAACCATTGCATTGGGGGGTGCATTGGTAAAGTCAGCTGTTAGCTTTAGTGGTTCTACCTGTTTTAAGGATAGGCCACCACAAGGGGGGGGGGACAGTGTTCTTGACCTTTGTTCTTACCTTTTGTCCACTGATTTTCAAAGGTTGATCTCTGACCAACAGCAAACTCTACACCTGGGGACTTGTTAGGAATGAAAATTCTCAGGTCCTACCACAGGCCTACTAACTCAGGGGGGTGGGACCCAGATATTTATGTTTTTATAAGCCCTCCAGGGGGTTCTTTTGAGACCTGTGATTGAGAACCACTGTACCAGAAGGTTTTTATTATTGTGATAACTGCTCTGCCAGGGCAGAGCTACTCCAAGAGTGCTCCATGAACCAATGCTGGTCCCCAAACTATTTGTTACTAATTCACAATGAATTGAGCACAGAGGTTGAAAGTAAGCATTTCAAAATGTTTATAGCCACGACATCCAAGAGCTTGGTCACTTTCCTACTAATTCCTTGTATTGTATATCACAAAAGTACTAGTTCATTTGGATTCCAAAAAAAGATTTTAAAAAGCTGGTTCTTTAATAAATGAAACAAGATGGGATTGGGAGGGAGACAAACCAAAAGAGACTCTTAATGTCACAAAACAAACTGAGGGTTGCCGGGGGACGGGGGTAGGGAGACAGTGGTGGGGTTATGGACACGGAGAGGGTATGTGCTATGGTGAGTGCTGTGAAGTGTGTAAACCTGGTGATTCACAGACCTGTACCCCTGGGGCTAATAATACATTATGTTTATAAAAAAATTAAAAAATTAAAAAAAAAAGCTATTAAAAATTTTTTTAAAAGCTGGTTCTTTAAAACTGGTATTATCTACAGATAGTTTGAGAAGCACTGCTTTAGAGGCTTCAAAGCTAAAAAATTCTCAGCTCCTCACTCTCAGGAAATCTCCCTGCAGCCAAGGGGATGACAGAGATAGCAACCTTAAAAACACAGCACAAATGATTAAGTATTACATTACTAGCAAACACAGAGTGTTGGAAGTACTCATACAGATTAAGATCACTTCTCTCTGGGGGGTTAAGAAAGGCTTCTTGGAGGTGATAGGTCAGTTGAAATAGGCAAAATTTTGCCACCTTACTCTTGTCTCCTCTATTTTTACTTTTGACTATAGCTTCCCTTGCCTCTTCAAATCTGAAAGATGCCATGCCTTTGGTTAATGTGAAGGAAGCCACCAGCAAGCCTCACATAATGTAAGTTTCTCCTTAACTAGGGACACATTCTTTCCTTTGACCAGGGGAGGAGGGCCTAGCTAAGGGAAATTTTCCTTCTTTTTAGCTGCCATAGCAACACTGGGATCCTTTTCTGGTTTGTGTGATTACAGTCCACCCCTTTACGCTTCTCTCATCTTCAGTGGGGGCAATGAATGGGAAATGAGCTATTTGTGCTCACAGTGTCATTCTTGTCAGCTCCTTCCTATACTCACTGGGGAATGCCCCTTCTCTGAGTGCAGTGGGAGAATGTGCTTTACTCTCTGGTGGTGTCTCAGTTCAAGGGAGCTAGCAGGCATGCTGCATCCTAGCCTGAGGTAGGCTATTTCCTGGGTGGTATGAATTGTGGGACTCTTTCAAAGGCCTCCTTTAATCCAAATTATTTTCTATCAGCACAATAAGCAGGCTAATATTCCTATGTTATAGACTGTCCCCAGAAAGTCTTTTTTATAATACTCATCAATTGTCTGGGTTGTGTGACATGTTCTCCATTACTTACCTTCACAGTCATTCTGAGAGGGCCTGAAGATTGGTTGTTGTTGTTTTTTTAAGATATATTTTTATTTATTTTTTTAGATAGCACGTGAGCATGGGGGTGGGGAAGGGCGGTGGGGGGTGGTTTGTAGGGGCAGAGGGAGAGGGAGAGTGAGTCCCAAACAGACTCTGCAATGAGTGCAGAGCCCCATGTGGGGCCTAATCTCATGACCCTGAGATCATGACCTGAGCTGAAAACAAGAGTTGGAGGCACAACGGACTGTGCTGCCCAGGTGCTCCAGGATTGGTATTTTTTTAAGTTCCTTGGGCGCCACATTACCCAGGCTCCCTTGCTGGCTTCTTGCCAATTGGGTTAACCAATGGATGACACCAGCAGGAGATCAGAAGGTGGGTCACAGAGTACCTCTCCCCTCCTCAACCTCATCCCTCCTGCCTTGGGGCAGTTCTGGTGATGGCTGGGGTTCTCCATGGCCACAGCGGCACCTATTGGCAGAGCAGGTCCTTTTGATGTTACGACTCTATATCGTATCAAATATATCAAAACATACCTGGTTCTCACATTAAGTACAATTTTAATCATAAAACTTTTTGAAAGAGTTTTCATGAATTTAAAAATTTTGTGCTTGGGCATATACTATGCACTTTATTCACAGGGTTTAAACTTTATTGCATTGACTTATAACTTACAGAAGCTCGGTTGAGTTTCAGTTGACTCGTTAGCATGATGTTACTTAGATAAATGGTCATTGATTATAAAAACAAATGTTTGCTGTGGGAAGTCTGGGGCCCAGCCAGGGTTAAAAGACATAGCATTGGTGTGTCTATCTTGTGAGCTAGAGCAGGGCCCTGATAGTGGAGGACACAGGACAGGTCATTAACAAACTATTTACTTCATCTTTTGCCCAGGGGGAACCCTGCTGAAGACTCCAATTGGATGAGCAAGATGTTCAAGAAGAACAAACAAAAGACAAGTAGCACCAGAATAAGCTTCCCAAGACATCCACGATCCAAAAAAACAGGCAGCAAAGTGCAGTGAGCATGATTAATGTTTCTCAAGTTCCATGGGGGGTAAAAGCTTTGGGAAGAGTCTGCTGGAAGATCACAAGGGGTAAAGGAAGAGTCAGTAGGAGTAGGTGTTAGGAGCTGGACTTTGGAATCAGACCCACCCAGCATATATTCCCTGCTCACCATAATCTTACTCAGTGATCATGCTTAGGACATGTGATCTTTCTAAGCCTCTCTTTCCTGATATGTAAAACAGGGATAATATTGTGAAGATTTAACGAGGCCAATATGTAAATTGTTTTGCAGAATGCCCGATGTGTAATTAACACTCAACAATTTGGTAGATATTAGAGTTATATGCAGAGGTTAACTAGCACTTCTCAGCTTCTGAATAGAATTCTATTTAAAAACCAAACTAGATAGGTGTGTGACCATGTGACCCTCAAGAGATCCAAACTGTTGCCAAGGTACAACTAAAAGTCCTTACCAATGTAAGCTGCTTGTAGCTTTGTGGTTATTTTACATTGTTATCGATTCCATCAGTTTTAACTTCTATTGGGCACCTAATGAGTACCAACCACTCTTCTGGGATCTAGAGAAAGCAAATTGAATTCAATCCTCAACTTTTTTTTTTTAAAGATGTTATTTATTTATTTGAGACAGAGTGAGAGAGATCACAGAGGGAGGGTGAGAAGCAGACTCCCTGCTGAGCAGGCAGAAAGCCTGATGCAGGGCTCCATCCCAGGACCCTGAGATTATGACCTGGGCCGAAGGCAGATGCTTAACCTACTGAGCCACCCAGGCACCCCTCGATCCCCAACTTTTAAGAGTTTACCCCAAAATTGAACTTTAGAACCAAGTCTTAATTTTTTACTGAACTTCTTTTTTTAAAGGGAACACACACATACATACACACTTATAAATGAAAAATGCCAGCTTCAAACACAAACCAAGCCAGGAGTCATCAACAATGATTTTACCGGATTATCAAAATATTCTCTGACTGGAACAGACCTACATTGCTATCTACTTTGCTTCAAGCCTCCATTGGTCGGAAAAATCCCCAAATCATTCTAAGTGACATCCTTCCGTGTTGTTCGTATCCCAGGTGGGCAGAGAGATGTATCAGACAGATGAGGGTCAGAATCTCACCCCAGCAGCCACAGGCCCACTTTGAGGTCTGAGCAAGTAGGTACTTGGTGGGTTGGGGGAAGCAGTATGGTGGGAAGGAGATTCTCAGAGCTGCTGAAGGAAGTGGGGCAGATACATGTGTCAATTTTTAGATTAAAGGATGGGCAGGGAAGGTGCCCATCCTTTAATCCAGCAGGCGGTTGGCAGTCCCCTTGGGGGTCATGGAATTAGTGAATCCTGGGATTAGTCTTGCTCTGTTCCTTGGTCTCCAGCCCCAAGACTTCTTTGACTTTTGAGTGTCCGTAT
This sequence comes from Taxidea taxus jeffersonii, assembly GCA_003697995.1. NCBI lineage: Eukaryota > Metazoa > Chordata > Mammalia > Carnivora > Mustelidae > Taxidea > Taxidea taxus. Next base: position 5,501 of record RCUC01112488.1, on the reverse strand, counting down.
CTCTGTCTCTAGGAGCTCAAGGTCAAGTTTGGTCAGGAGAACACAGGCACGTCTGCTGTGGGGGTGAGGAAACTTCCTTGGGGCTGGGAGTGCCATCTGGAAGCCAGGTCCAGGCTCCAGTCCCTTCATTCCAGGGCCAGGCCTCCACCTGTGCATCGGAGTGGTGGAACTATGCAATTCAGCCAAAGCTACCTTGGTCGATAAACTTCTAGGAATCAAGGTACTTTATACAGAAGCAGGCTGTGATAAAAACAAACAAAACAACATTCACAGCTGTGGGAAACCCTGTTGTCAGTAGGTCACACATGCCATCTGCGGTGTTCCTTTATAGAACAGATTATGAAACTGCCTGGAAGCAGTTTACCAGTTAATGTTCTTAAGCAATTCCATGCAAATTCACTGCTCTTAGCCTCAAACACCAGGGTAGGGGATAGAAAAGAGAAGCTCTGAAAGGTTAGGTATAGAGAAGGAGAGATCCAGAAAGAGAGAAAATCTGCTCATTTCCTAACAGAGTACAATCACAAGAGACACTGTCACATCCATGGGCTAGTCCTGTGCAACTCCTGGCCCCCAGCTGATATTCCTCCCAATAAAGAGGAAAGAAGCTAGAATAAAAGCTATAGGGTAGGGGCACCTGAGTGGCTCGGTGGGTTAAGCCTCTACCTTTGGCTCAGGTCATGATCCCAGGGTCCTGGCATGGAGCCCTGCTTCTGGCTCTCTGCTTGGCGGGGAGCCTGCTTCCTCCTCTCTCTCTGTCTGCCTCTCTGCCTACTTGTGATCACTCTCTTTATCAAATACATAAATAAAATCTTTTTTAAAAAGCTATAGGGTAGAAGTTCCATACATTAATCTCTCTCTGTCTCCTTCTCTTTCTCTCTCCTCATGTGTTTCTTAAAGATTTTATGTTTTTATTTATTTATGCATCCATTCATTCATTTGTGTGTGAGAGAGAAAACCATTGAAGTGGAGGGGCAGAGGGAGAAGGAGAGAATTTCAAGTAGACCCCATGCTGAGCACGGAGCCTAATGCCGAGCTCAATGCGGGGTTCTCTCTCAATACCCTGAGATCACAACCTGAGCCCAAATCAAGAATTGGACATTTAACCAATTGAACCACCAGGAGCCCCTCTCTCTGTGTTTTTTAAATCAGATGTTCAAAATCATACTCTGATCCTGGTTGTATTAGTCAGTAATTTCTGTTTGATAATGTTACATAACAAACATTCCCCGCATCTCAGTGGATTCCAGAACACATGTTTCTTTTACTCTTTCAGAGTTCTGTGGGTTGTCTGGGACAGCTCTGCTTAGGCTACAGGTTGGAGTTGAGTCTGCTCCCTGTCCCTTTCATTCCAAGACCAGCAGATATGCCAAATACGCTCTGCCCCTGGACCATGGCTAGATATGTGTGTCAGCCTGACTTTCCTCTGCTAGCCTTGGCTCTCCTCCTATAAGAGTTCTGCGGTCATCTGATTTGGGTTGTGTAACTGGCCTGTAAATGGCAAAACAGATTGAGAAATTCAGTCACTGCCTACAGGCTCCCAGTGGAAAAGGGGGAGGTCCTTCTTGCTAATTACTACTCAAATCTTCTCAACAGCTGCCAAATCTGTCAGACTCCTCCGATTTCTACCATTTCTATAGCTAGAGAGCTCCTCCTTTGAGTTGCTGTGGAATTTCCCCCTATTCAAATGGGAATGTAATGATAATAGCTAAAACTTACTGAGTAGTTACTATGATCCAGGCATTATGGCACAGAGAGAGTGAGAAACATGCCCAAAGTCACACAGTAGGGAGATGGCAGAGCCAGGATCTGAATCCAAGTTGTCTGTCACCAGCATCTTGGTGTCGAGCACTAAGGGATACAGCCTCCCAGGGTAAAAGGAGCCCTGGAGTGAATTGGACATCATAGGCTCTAGTCTACTTTGTCTGACTGGGCAGGGAGAGGCCTGGGGGTACACTTAGAGGTGCATGGCACTTTGCCTTGCCATGGTCCTTGGGGACCATGCCAACAAATCTGGACTTTTTGGTGCTGGGAAGTCATTACAGGGTTTAAACAGAATGACACAGTCAGAGTTGAAAACCATCCAAGAATGGACAGGTCCTCATGCCAGCATTTCTCTGAGGTGTGCTCTGCAGGAGTCTTCCTACAATTCCCTTGAGAGGGCCAATGACTGGCCAGGGTCATACAGCAGGTGGAAGAGGCCTTGAAACATGAGGCTTCCCACTATCCCCTTTTTGTCTCATTTCTCCTCACATGTGCTTTCTTGGTGTCTCACATCCAGGTCTGCTCCCTGCCCACCTGACTTCTCTCTTCTCTCCACTTCCGAGACAGTTTGGGTCACCTACAGGCCTCACCCCAGCCGGATCCAGGAATACAGTGACCCTGAGGTGCAGAACTGCCCAGGATGAGCCTGGAAGCCAGACACTACCTGCTCTGTGCCCAGATGTTGCAGTGACTTCTGAGCTCACCCACCCAGTTTCCTTTCTGACCCCACCCACCTCTTCCTGGTCATAGTCAAGGCCAACATGAGTGCTAAGAAAACAGTACCTTTTCCTGGAGAACTTGATTGCCAGCTCCTGGAAGATTGTGATAACATACTGATTTTGTTAAAATGGTTGACTGCCACCTGCTAAACATCTGTATGAATGGTTTATAAAGCCATCAAACTGTACAAATAACCTGTGGCATAAATATATCTGTGAGATGCCTCCCCTGTGTATTGGCAGGGTCTCCTTGTGCAGTCTGCAGTTTACACAACCACACTCAGCAGTCAAGAGGTCACTCGACTTCCTTCCTCTTCCTGAAAAACCAAATATTAATCAGACTTTTGTAAATTGAATAACATTTCAAACACTCTTTTCAACTTCTGCTCTGCAGATGGAATTCTCCATTTGCAAAAACAAACAAGCAAACAAACAAAAAAACCCTTGTATAACAAGGTGGGATTTGTTAACTGATTTTTTTATATAAATTGCATCCAATTGGCTAGAATGGGGCCTGGCTCCTTGCTTTGGGCTGCCTGACATATAGGAAGCTGTGAGGGATGTTCTCAGTAGAAATAAGGGGAGGAAAGTCCTCGATGAGGGACTGAGAAATGATGACTCTCTGTCCTTTTTCTAGGAAGCTGTGAGCCAAGAGAGAACTTGAGCTGGAATGGGAGAGAACATGATGACCCCAAGGTAGAGCCTTCTCCCCAAGGTGCTCAGACGTATCACTCTCACCCTAGGCCCTTTGGGGACCAGGTGTTGCCCACTACCAAGCCTGTTGGTGTGGAGGTCCTGCTTCCCTTGGGCAAGTACCTCTTTGCCTAGACATCCTCTCAGCTTCTCAGCGGTCCTCCAGCCCTTCCATGACTCTGCTATGGACAGATAGATGGACACCAGCATGGATGGGCTCTGAAGAGCCCACAGTACTTTCTCCTCCCGGCTGGCTGAGCTCTGGGCCTTCCTCCCAGCCCCAGCCTGAGTCTGCTTCTTTGAGAGGAACTGCATCCATCCTGGCATCCCAGGATCTAGTCTCCAGGTCGAACACTTAGTGGGGGCGATGCACTTTCCTCTCTCGTGTGGTGTCAAGAGACCAAGTTCTTTTGTTTTGTTTTGTTTTGAATTCTCCTAGTGAACCAAAGGCTTGATCTGCAACCATTGGACTCTTGGCTGCTCACTGGAATCCCTTGCAGAGCCCATCAGGCATGAGGTCCCTCAAAGCTCCCCAGGGCTTGCAGTTGCTGCCATGTTGAGCAGGCTGCCCTGTGCTCCTGTGAGTCCCGCTGTGGTTGTGGAGGAAACAGGAGGCCAGATGTCCCTTCCCTCCCCATCTCCCAGTAGGAGGGTGGCATGAGGGCCAAATCATTCTGCTCTTCATGCCTCAGTGAAAACATTCTGTGAGAAAGACACCTTCTGTCTCAATTTTTCCAGTCCACCCAGAAAAAAACCCCAAAAAACAAAAAACGAGCCCCACTGCTTGCTGGAATATGGATAACCTCCCATCCCCGCCAGGCCCAGCAAGGAAGCCTGGGCTGCCCACCGGCCTCAGATGTATTTGCTTAGCAAATCCTGGAATGCAAGACCCAGAGGACTGGGGTGGAAGAGAGCCCTGAGGTGGGTTGAGGCCTCTGGGAGATGCATGCAAATGTTAGCCAGGCAGGGTGGAGGCTGTGCCAAGGGGGCCTGGTGGAGCCTACATTTAAGGGGACCATGTAAGGGAGCAGGAGTCCACACAGGCACCCTTAAGAAGGTTCTGCCAGGGAGAACCTAAATGATGTGGAAAACAAAGACAAGAGAAAAAATTAGATTTCCTTACTGCCTACAGCCCACTGACAAGTCCTTGAAATGGGCAGAATGACCTCCTCTGGGAGCTTAGCTGCCTCCATGTTGACACCTCCCTAAGGGCAAAGGGCAATTTAACCCCAACCCTCAGGATCCTGTGAGTCTGCTTTACCATCTAAAAATTCCTATGGAAACTTCCTTTATCTCTACCCCCAAGATAAAAGTTGGTAATCATCCTCCAAACATATGACCCACTGATCTACATGTGAAGGGGCTCATGACAGTTTTTCCTAAACAGTAATAAATGACCTTTTCCTAACCATAGCCTGCCCCTCTAGCCCCCTCAGTATCCTGGAAACCTTGTTTCCAAAATACTCTGGAGGCCTGTGTTGTCCCTAAAACTCCCCCAACTCAAAAGTATATCATCAGTTACCCTCACAACCCCAGGGCAGCCTTTTCTGCTCATAGGACCTGTCCCCGTGCTTTAATAAAACCACCGTTTTTGCACCAAAGATGCCTCAAGAATTCTTTCTCGGCCGTCAGCTCCAAACCCCAACATTTCCTACATCGCTAACTGTACCTTTGAGAGGCTGAAAAGAATCAAATCTTGGGTGTTCCTACACCCTCTGCCTTCTCTGACACTCTGATCCTGTGGCCCAGACCAGTCAGGGGGAGCATCCTGGGGCCACGTGGGTGGGGAGAGACCGGTCCCACCCAGAGGGGCCCTCCTGGCTGTGATCTCCTGGCTTTTCCCCCAGGAGTGGTCTTGTGGTTTGCTGGCAGCCCCAAGGCCTTGAGCCCTGTGAACGGGATGGGGGAGGCATCTGGAATGCTTATTCCCTGGTGCTCAAGGGGGAATGGACCATAACAGTCATTGTCGTTCTAACTTAAAGCCTGTGTTTAGAGCCCAGATGTCATTATGTTACAGTTATAGCTATTGATAAATCCCCCTGTATATTTTCCTTCCTTTTGCTTATTTTCCTTTTCCCCATGACAAGGTAATTAAGAGAACTCTTCTTGCATTAGTTTCAGGGTTGCTAGATAAAATACAGGATACTGCGTTAAATGTGAATTTCAGATAAACAATGACTCATTATTTAGTATAAGGATGGCCCCAGTATTGCTATTATTTGTTGTGTCTCTGAAATTCACATTTAACTAGGCCACCCATATTTTTATTTGCTAAATTTGGCAACTCTAATTAGCTCCTCTCTCCTTTATAATGCCTTAAAAAAAAAA